>WNWK01008324.1:0-85590 GCA_009830355.1 Cherax destructor | reverse complement strand
ATGTCACCAACACCAGCTCCAGGGAAGCACACCCTCTCTCTCCTATTCCTATTACAAGCACGGTCCATATATCTTACCTGTGGTCACCTACCACAAGAATTCTCTTACCTCTATTAGCAGGGGAAGTAGTACCTTTACCTTCACTGCCCACTGGAGTACACTCATCCTGAATAACAGAGAAGCTATTTCCTACCTTCAAATCTTCTCTCTTAACTTTCCTTATTTTGATGCTGCTCCCATTACTGGGTACCACTCGCCACTCGCTAACCACTGAAGTACACTCGTCCTGGAGAACAGAGAATCGATTTCCTACCTTCACATCTTCTCTGTTAACCTTCTTTTTCTTCCTTCTTCCTGAATTGTGAACCACTTGCCACTTAAAGCGGCTGCCACTTTCACTGTTGGTAACCATTTCCTCCTTACCAGCTCCAACCATCTCACACTCACTCCCACACCCATCTAGGCGAAGCTTCAGCCTCCTATTTTCCTTCTGAAGAAGTAGAACCTCCTTCTTCAACACTTCAACCTGAGATTCTAAAACACTGCAGTGAGCCATGTGCTCGGTATCACCCCACGCTAATTCCCAGACAGCTTAGGACAGGTATGAGACAGGTATGACACATATTGCAGGTGTTGGAATTATTCAATCAGTTGTGGCGGTGGCACATGTTACAGGTGTTGGAATCCGGAAGTCAGGTGTGGTGGTGGTGATACATGTTGCAAGTGCTTAAATCTTCAAATCATGTGTGCTCGTGACACATGATGGAAAAGTTGGAATCTTCAAGTCAGGTTGGGTTGGTGACACATGTTACAGGTGTTAGAATCTTCATGTCAGGTGTGGTTGGTGACACATGTTACAGATGTTGGAATCTTCATGTCAGGTGTGGTTGGTGACACATGTTACAGGTGTTAGAATCTTCATGTCAGGTGTGGTTGGTGACACATGTTACAGGTGTTGGAATCTTCATGTCAGGTGTGGTTGGTGACACATGTTACAGGTGTTAGAATCTTCATGTCAGGTGTGGTTGGTGAGACACATGTTACAGGTGTTGGAATCTTCATGTCAGGTGTGGTTGGTGACACATGTTACAGGTGTTGGAATCATTACTCAGGTGTGCATACGTTAAGCATGAAGTAACGAGGCTGTGTCAACACATTACCTGTGTTCAGTTTACTTGTTCCTGGGAAAGGCGACAGAAGGTCGTACACCGAGGCTGTCTGCTGAACAACACACTATAAAACACCTCTAATTCTGTCTTAATTAAGCAAAGTATAGTGCAGAAAAAAAAACAAGGCACAATACCGTGACTGGAAGAATACAGCTATGACGAGGTTTCTGTCAGAAACGTCGTTATAGCTACTTTTTTCTATAGACACAGAGCACCACCTGGCAGGGAGCTATCAGCCTTACACAGTAATATTCTCACATAAACTGCTAAGTAGTGCCACTCAGGCGAGAACTTTCGGTAACTTTAAAAATAGATTGGACAGGTACACGAGTGGGTGGGGGTGGATGTGAGCTGGACCTGCCTAGTATGGTCCACTAGGCCTGCTGCAGTGCTCCTCCTTACTTAAGCCTCCAACTTATCCTCATTTTCCTGAGACAATCTCCTAACATGGTTCCCAACTTTAATTTCTTTACTCTTTTTCAAAGTTTCAGATGTAATGTTCTTTATTTAAAGTTAATTTAGGTTATGTTAGGCAAGTTTAAGTTAGGTTAGTTTACGTTATGTTGGATTAAGGTAAGTTATATATATATATTTGTTAAAACGTTTATTTAACAACAAATAAGCAAAATCTTAGAAGCGTGGCAGGGAACCAGGAAACGTTGATATAAATGTGAACGTTCATCACTCATTGTGCTCCAGCCCCATCACCAGGACACCTGCCCACAGGTGTTGTTCAGCCCCATCACCAGGACACCTGCCCAAAGGTGTTGTTCAGCCCCATCACAAGGACACCTGCCCACAGGTGTTATTAAGACACATGTGCAACATCTGGGTATCTTTATTGTAGACGTTTCGCCATCCAGTGGCTTTATCAATACAAATTCTAGGACATTATTTGAATTAACAATTATTCAGTTCCTGTAGAATTCAAATTAACTAATATTACTGTCACGAGGGATATGGTTATCAAACAGATACATAAACTGAAGCAAAATAAGTCCCCGGGACCCGACGAGTTGTTTTCCAGGGTACTTAAAGAATGCAAAATGGAACTTAGTCAGCCATTAACGAATGTGTTTAATACGTCCATCCTAACTGGTGTTGTGCCAGAGATGTGGAAGATAGCTAATGTAGTTCCTATATTCAAATCAGGGGATAGGTCCATTCCATCAAATTACCGTCCAATAAGCCTCACGTCTATAGTAGGCAAATTATTAGAATCAATTATAGCTGATATTATCAGAAGTCACCTTGAAGAACATAATTTGATTAATGAATCTCAGCATGGGTTTACGAGAGGTCGTTCCTGCCTGACAAATTTACTGACGTTTTTCAATAAAACATTTGAGGCAGTAGACAGTGATAAAGAATATGATATAGTTTACTTGGATTTCAGTAAGGCCTTCGATAGAGTACCTCACAAGAGACTCTTAAGAAAGGTGGCAGCTCATGGTATAGGAGGTAAAGTTCTAGCATGGATAGAGGCATGGCTTACCAATAGAAAGCAGAGAGTTTCCATTAATGGGGTCAAATCTGAATGGGGATTTGTCACTAGTGGCGTTCCACAAGGATCAGTTTTGGGCCCATTGTTGTTCATAATTTACATAAATGACCTTGATGAAGGAATTGCAAGTGACATGAGTAAATTTGCTGATGATACAAAAATAGGCCGTATAATTCATTCTGAGGAGGATACCAGTGAACTCCAGGAGGATTTGGATAAATTAATGTCTTGGTCTGAAAAGTGGCAGATGAAGTTCAATGTGGACAAGTGTAAGGTGCTAGTCGTTGGTAATGAAAATATCCCTCGAGTTTATAAACTAGGTGAAGTTGAGCTTGATCATACAGAATGTGAAAAATACTTGGGAGTCATGGTAAGCAGAAATCTAAAGCCAAGACAACAGTGCCTAAGTGTGCGCAATAAGGCTAACAGATTACTAGGATTTATTTCAAGAAGTATAAGCAACAGAAGTCCAAAAGTTATTTTACAGCTCTATACATCACTAGTGAGACCTCATTTGGATTATGCAGCTCAGTTTTGGTCTCCTTACTACAGGATGGATATAGATTCATTGGAGAACATACAAAGAAGAATGACTAAAATGATTTACAGTATAAGAAATCTCCCGTATGAAGATAGACTTAGAGCATTGAATATCCACTCTCTGGAGAGACGTAGAATGAGGGGAGATATCATCGAGGTGTACAAGTGGATGATGGGCATAAACAAAGGAGATATTAATAAAATACTGAGGATATCGAACCAAGTAAGAACGAGAAATAACGGATTTAAATTGGATAAATTTAGATTTAGAAAGGACATAGGCAAGTACTGGTTTTAAAACAGAGTTGTAGATGCGTGGAATAATCTTCCGAGTAGGGTGATAGAGGCTAGGACCTTGGGTGGCTTTAAAAAGAGATTGGACAAATATATGAGTGGGAGGGGCTGGGTTTGATTAGTGTCGTGAGTACAGGAGTAAATTCTTAGGTAGTGGTGGTTTTGATAAGGACCTGCCTTGTATGGGCCAGTAGGCCTTCTGCGGTGTTCCTCCATTCTTATGTTCTTATGTTCTTAAGACAGAAGAACTAACCTCAATTGTTGGTAAATTACTAGTCAATTATAGCTGATATCATAAGAAGTCATCTTGATAAGCATAATTTGATTAATGACACTCAACATAGATTCACGAGGGGACGTTCCTGTCTAACTAATTTATTAACCTTTTTCAGTAAAGCTTTCGAGGCTGTTGATCATGATAAAGAATTCGATATTGTTTATTTAGATTTTAGTAAGGATTTTGATAGAGTAGCACATCAAAGACTGTTAAAGAAAGTGACAGCTCACGGCATTGGGGAAAAAGTGTTGTCATGGATCGAGTCATGGCTCACCAATAGGAAGCAGAGAGTGTGCATAAATGGGGTTAAATCCGAATGGGGATCTGTAACAAGTGGCGTTCTACAGGGATCAGTCTTAGGCTCGTTGTTGTTTATAATATATATATCAATGACCTTGACGAGGGAATTACTAGTGATATAAGCAAATTCGCGGACGACACGAAGATAGGTAGGATAACTGATTCAAACGTAGATGTCATGGAACTTCAGGAGGATTTAGAGAAACTTAATTCGTGGTCAGAAAAGTGGCAGATGCAGTTCAATGTAAATAAATGCAAGGTTCTGAAGCTCGGGAGTGTCCATAACCCAAACACTTATAAGTTAAATAATGTAGAACTTAGCCATACAGATTGCGAAAAGGACTTGGGGGTGATGGTAAGCAGCAACCTTAAACCAAGACAGCAATGCATAAGCGTACGTAATAAGGCAAATAGATTACTGGGATTTATATCAAGAAGTGTAAGCAACAGAAGTCCAACGGTTATACTACAGCTTTATACATCATTAGTAAGGCCTCACCTAGATTATGCAGCTCAGTTCTGGTCTCCATTTTACAGTGCCTGATCAGCCGGGCTGTGGTTCGTACGTTGGACTACGTGCAGCCAGCAGTAACAGCCTCGTTGATCAGGCTCTGATCCACCGGGAGGCCTGGTCATAGACCGGGCCGCGGGGACGTAGATCCCCGGAATGCCCTCCAGGTAGGTAGCAGGTTCACCCTAAGAAAACTGAGAACATTACCAAGAGGAGGAGGTCATGCCTAAAGGTTGGACAAGCATTGAAGAATTCCTTGTATCAAGATCCCAAGATGTTGTTGTGTCTGGCAGATGTGATGTAAGTGCTTTAGAAAAACCAAAACCAACAACTTGTCGTTTTCTAAATCATTTACATTGTATCAGATTTGATCTGACGGCCTATTTTAGTGTCATCGGCAAACTTGCTTATGTCGCTATTTATTCCCTCATTTATGTCGTTTACATGTATTGTGAACAAAAAGGAGCCCAATATTGACCACTGGGGAACGTCACTTGTGACGCGTCCCCCACTCCGATTTCTCCCCATTTATGCAAATTGTTGCCTATCTGTCAACTACGTCTCGATCCAGGACACAATTTCCCTCCTATTTTGTCTTCCTCTATTTTCTTCAAACTTCACCTGTGATAAACTATTAAAGGCCTTACCCAAGTCCATATACACAGTATTATATTCATTATCATCATACTTCACATATCTTTGGGAAAAAGGTTAGTAAATTCATAAGATAAAAATGCCCGCTAGTAAAAGGGGAATATTATAAATGTGTTGGTGAGTGTTGCAACTGTTGATGAGTGTTGCAACTGTTGATGAGTGTTGCAACTGTTGATGAATGTTGCAACTGTTGATGAGTGTTGCAACTGTTGATGAGTGTTGCAACTGTTGATGAGTGCTGCAGTTGTTGATGAGTGTTGCAACTGTTGATGAGTGTTGCAGTTGTTGATGAGTGTTGCAACTCTTGATGAGTGTTGCAGTTGTTGATGAGTGTTGCAACTGTTAAAGAGTGTTGCAGTTGTTGATGAGTGTTGCAACTGTTAATGAGTGTTGCAGTTGTTGATGAGTGTTGCAACTTGATAATTATTGCCACTGTTGACGAGTGTTACAACTGTTGATGAGTGTTACAACTGTTAAATTAGACACATATGCAACACTTGGGTATCTTTATTGAGGAAACGTTTCGCCACACAGTGGCTTCATCAGTCCAATACAAAGTAGAAAGGTGTAAGGAGAGGAGGAGTTTGAGGTAATCAGTCCCTCGGCCTGGAGTCGATGTGTTCAGTCCATCAAACTGGTAGAAATATCAGAATATGTCCGTAGAGGGGGCTTATTTACTGTAGTTAGGTGTCTACGGACATATTCTGTTATTTCTACAAGATTGATGGACTGAACACATCGACTCCAGGCCGAGGGACTGATTACCTCAAAACTCCTACTCTCCTTACACCTTTCTACTTTGTATTGGACTGATGAAGCCACTGTGTGGCGAAACGTTTCCTCAATAAAGATACCCAAGTGTTGCATATGTGTCTAATTTAACAACTTGTCGGTTCTCTGAACCATTCATCTACAGTGTTACAACTGTTGATGAGCGTTACAATTGTTAATGAGTATAACATCTGTTGATGAATTTTACAACTGCTGATAGTGTTGAAAGTTTTGATGAATGTTACATCTGCTAATGTTACAAGTGTTAGTGGTACAAACTTTCCCACTCTGAGTGAACACACTCATCATGACATGACTCAGCAAGGTAGTAAGCACAGGTATTGAGCCTCGCGCCACTACACACACTCGTGCAGATATCTACGCTCTCTGGCTACTCTCACCCACCGCCTGGCGATGGGCTCTTGAGCTGAGGAAATGCAGCTACTCACCTCTTCTCTGAATCAAACCTAATTAAAACCCCTTCTTCAGGTGAGACTTTATGGTTTAGGGAATAAAATTGAATGTAATGGGTGTCAGGGAAGCCACTAAGATGCTTGATTAAAAAAAATGGAATTGTCGTCTTCTATGGGCCGATCCTGATCGAGTCCAATTCTTTAGGCTCTGTGTGACCCCTTTAAATAATAATAATAATAATAATAATAATTATAAAAATAGTAATAATAGCGATGGCGGTGGTAGTAGTAGTAGTAATAGTACTAGCAGTAATAGTAGTAGTTGTACTACTAGTAGTAATAATACTAGTATTAGTTGTAGTAGCAGTACATCTAGTACTAGTTCTTGTTTATATTAGTAATATAAGTGTTTAATATTTATGAATTATTTATTATTATTATTATTATTATTATTATTATTATTATTATTATTATTATTATTATTATTATTATTATTATTATTATTATTATTATTATTATTATTATTATTATTATTATCATTATTATTATTATTATCAACAGCAAATAAGACTATGCAAATAACTATTAATTAATAAACAACTAATCTGCAACAAATGTGTATGAACCAAAACAAAATTTATTTAATAACATGGATTTTCTATCTATCTATCTATATATGCAAGACAACCACTATGAAAAATAAAGGAATTCCAAGCGCTTTCGTGACTACTCACATTATAGTTCCTTGATAATGTGAGTAGTCACGAAAGCGCTTGAATTCTCTATTTTTCATAGTGGTTGTCTTCATATTTAATATCACCTGTTTACTGTGATCTTTTTGCATATATGTATATATATATATATATATATATATATATATATATTTTTTTTATAGTAAATGTGTACAGGAGAAGGGTTACTAGCCCATTGCTCCCGGCATTTTAGTCGCCTTATACGACATGCATGGCTTACAGAGGAAGAATTCTTTTCCACTTCCCCATGGACAATAGAGGAAATAAAGAAGAACAAGAGCTATTAAGAAAAAGAAGAAAAACCTAGATGTGTGTATGTATATATATGCATGTGTATGCCTGTGTAGTGTGACCTAAAGTGTAAGTAGAAGTAGCTAGATATACCTGTTATCCAGCGTGTTTATGAGACAGAAAAAAGACACCAGCAATCCTACCATCATGTAAAACAGTTTCAGGTTTCTGTTTCACAGTCACCTGGCAGGACGTTAGTACCTCCCTGGGTGGTTGCTGTCTACCAACCTACTACCTGAAGGAGGGGTGTTAATGTTGCAGTTTTATAACTGTAGTGTAAAACATCTCTCTGGCAAGACAGTGATGGAGTGAATGATGACGAAAGTTTTTCTTTTTCGGGCCACCCTGCCTTGGTGGGAATCGGCCGATGTGTTAATAAATATATATATATATATATATATATATATATATATCGTGCCTAATAGGTAAAACTGGTTAATTAGCAAGAACTCATCTAAAATTAAGTCTTTTCTAAAAAAAATTCTAATATGTTTGAAGATATATTTTTTTCATTTAAGTTAATGTAAAAATTTATAATTTTGTACCAAAAGAATCTTAGAAAACTTACCTAACCTTATTATAACAAGCGCAATTTAATTTAGCTTAATCCAACTAAATATATTTTTGAAACGTTTACAATAATTTAATAATAAACAAACTCAATGAAATATATTTTTTTCGTTAGGTTAAGAATGATTTTTACGAAATTATTGCATACACAAATTTTCACTTGTCTCATATGGCAAGATGAGCGTTGCTATTTAAGCCAAACTCGCAAGTTCTGCCTATTCGGCACGACATATATATATATATAAATATATATATATATATATATATATATATATATATATATATATATATATATATATATATATATATATATATATATAACAAACACTGATCTCTGGCCGACGGAGACTCGAACCTACGAACCTTGTGACAAGTTACGCAGTGCTTTGCCGACCGTACCACACTGGACAATACCTTGGCGCCCAGCTCACGCTAGACGTGGATCCAAGGCAGCCAGCTTTCAGGCAGGTGGCTTACAGCTTTTCATCTCATCCCCTGCATGCATCGACACAACTAGAGATTTTTACAATGCTAGGAATTCGCAAGAGCAGGCGAAATATTCACAAACACTTATCTTTTATATATATATATATATATATATATATATATATATATATATATATATATATATATATATATATATATATATATATATATATAATTAGGCTGTGATTTCGTGTGTAGGGCAAGGAGGAATAACATCTTGTAGGAGTGTGGAAGAGCCAGTTGTGGGTGTAGGGAAGTTCGTGAGGCAGTGGGTAGAATGAAAGGGGTAAGGCAGCTGGGATTGATGGGATAAAGATAGAAATGTTAAAAGCAGGTGGGGATATAATTTTGGAGTGGTTGGTGCTATTATTTAATAAATGTATGGAAGAGGGTAAGGTACCTAGGGATTGGCAGAGAGCGTGTATTGTTCCTTTGTATAAAGGCAAAGGGGACAAAAGAGAGTGCAAAAATTATAGGGGAATAAGTCTGTTGAGTGTACCTGATAAAGTGTATGGTAGAGTTATTATTGAAAGAATTAAGAGTAAAACAGAAAGCAGGATAGCAGATGAACAAGGGGCTTTAGGAAAGGTAGGGGTGTGTAGACCAAGTGTTTACAGTGAAACATATAGGTGAACAGTATTTGGATAAGGATAAAGATGTTTTTGTGGCATTTATGGATTTGGAAAAGGCGTATGATAGGGTAGATAGGGGGCAATGTGGCAGATGTTGCAGGTGTATGGAATAGGAGGAAGGTTACTGAAAGCAGTGAAGAGTTTTTATGAGGATAGTGAGGCTCAGGTTAGAGTGTGTAGGAGGGAAGGGGACTATTTCCCAGTAAAAGTGGGCCTTAGACAAGGATGTGTGATGTCACCGTGGTTGTTCAATATATTTATAGATGGGGTTGTAAGAGAAGTGAATGCGAGGGTCTTGGCAAGAGGTGTTGGGCTAAAAGATAAAGAAGCAAATACAAAGTGGGAGTTGTCACAGTTGCTTTTTGCTGATGACACTGTGCTTTGGGAGATTCTGAAGAGAAGCTGCAGAGGTTGGTGGATGAATTTGGTAGGGTGTGTAAAGAAGAAAATTGAAAGTGAATATAGGAAAGAGTAAGGTGATGAGGATAACAAAAAGAATAGGTGACGAAAGATTGGATATCAGATTGGAGGGAGAGAGTATGGAGGAGGTGAATGTATTCAGATATTTGGGAGTGGACATGTCGGCGGATGGGTCTATGAAGGATGAGGTGAATCATAGAATTGATGAGGGAAAAGGGTGAGTGGAGCACTTCGGAGTCTGTGGAGACAAAGAACCTTGTCCATGGAAGTAAAGAGGGAATGTATGAGAGTATAGTTATACCAACGCTCTTATATGGGTGTGAAGCATGGGTGATGAATGTTGCAACGAGGAGAAGGCTGGAGGCAGTGGAGATGTCATGTCTGAGGTCAATGTGTGGTGTGAATATAATGCAGAGAATTCGGAGTTTGGAAATTAGGAGGAGGTGCGGGATTACCAAAACGATTGTCCAGAGAGCTGAGGAGGGGTTGTTGAGGTGGTTTGGACATGTAGAGAGAATGGAACGAGACAGAGTGACTTCGAGAGTGTATAATTCTGTAGTGGAGGGAAGGCGGGGTAGGGGTCGGCCTAGGAAAGGTTGGAGGGGGGTAAAGGAAGTTTTGTGTGCGAGGGGCTTGGACTTCCAGCAAGCATGTGTGAGCGTATTTGATAGGAGTGAATGGAGGCATATGGTTTTAATACTTGACGTGCTGTTGGAGTGTGAGCAAAGTAACATTTATGAAGGGATTCAGGAAACCGGCAGGCCGGACTTGAGTTCTGGAGATGGGAAGTACAGTGCCGGCACTCTAAAGGAGGGGTGTTAATGTTGCAGTTTTATAACTGTAGTGTAAAGCACCCTTCTGGCAAGACAGTGATGGAGTGAATGATGATGAAAGTTTTTCTTTTTCGGGCCACCCTGCCTTGGTGGGAATCGGCCGATGTGTTAATAAAATAAAATAAAAAAAAATAATTGACCAGTTTTACCTAATCGGCACGACATATATATATATATATATATATATATATATATATATATATATATATATATATATATATAGTGTGTGTGTCACCTGTCCCACCATATATGTGTCACCTGTCCCAACACGTGTGTCATCTGTCCCACCATATATGTGTCACCTGCTCCAGAATACTTCTTCAAACGTATTATCTAGGTGTAAGTGTCATGGGTAGGAAAACAGAAGGCACCTCAATCTCTCAACATTATTCGTCAAGAATTGTACGTTCCCTAGTATTCCTTGGTCACCGTCTTGCCAGACGTGTCGCAGATATCGTTTAACTTTCCTGTCGTTAAATACAGCCTTTCTTTATATGTCGTTAAATGCAGCTTTTTTTTATATATATGTCGCTATGCACACGTTTTTATATGTTTATGTAAAGTTGCCTAACCTAATTTCCAGTCAAAAAAGTATTTGAAAGTGTTCATATGAAGCGGTAAGATACTGACGTTGGTAAGAAAATTCAAAACTTCAGAGCCTAGCGGAGGTGTGTTTCAGTAGGCCTACTAACCCATGATGAGCAAGATACACTTGACACCTAGGGTACCTATATTGCCGAAACGTTTCGCCGTCTGCGTAGGAGAAACGTTTTGAATATATGTTAGGTAAATTGACACAGCTGCAATAAATGTGAAATTTTATTGTGGCAACGTTTCGCTCTCCAGTAGAAGTATGAAAAAAATTACTGCGAAGGACACTGATACGACGAACAACACAGACTGTGAAGACAGAGGATGTTGTTGTAGGAGAGGCAAAGAATAACAGATTTCACAGGAGAAGTGAGTTTGGGAGAGAACATATCTGCCTCTCTCAATACATTGTTAGATGCTCTAACCTTCAGAGCGCTCGTAACTTGACCTGACCTTTCTCTTGTCTACTCCTTCCTTTTGACCTGGTCAGCATTTTCTTTGCCTTCCATGCCTTCTGACTTTCCCCTTTCTTGCCTCCTTATATCTTCAGACTGGGCCAGTTGTCCTACTGAAATTCTTCTCTTCCCTCTTGGGGATGCTTAAGATGCTTCAGTGTCCACTGCCATGTACTGTAATTCTCCTTCGTTACTCCATCACTATTCCTGAATAGGAGAATGGTATATAATACCGACAGGTTGATAAGTAAGACACAGGTACAACAGTTAGATAGTCTGGAACATTGTTCCAGACTATGGAGCAACATCCTTCTCCAGGCTGAGGGACTGACCACCTCAAAACCACGTCTTTAAGGATGATGGACTGATTGCATCGTCTTCACATCTCTACTGCTTCTGCTAACTCTTCTGTTTTCGACTGAAGAAGCTTACGTTTCGGAATGAAGATACATAACTGTTGCACATGTGTCTTACGCATCACTATTCCTCCCTGACATTGGTCGGTACATCTGTAGTGCTCCTCTCCTCTTTAGTTATAATCATAACCATAATTTTTAAAGGGGATGACCAAAACTACAGCTGCGGGTCATCATGTGACTAAGACCCGTGTCAGGAAACATCTTGTGTCAGGAAACATCTTGTGTCAGGAAACATCTTGTGTCAGGAAACATCTTGTGCCAGGAAACATCTTGTGTCAGGAAACATCTTGTGTCAGGAAACATCTTGTGTCAGGAAACATCTTGTGTCAGAAAACAACTTGTGTCATGAAACATCTTGTGTCAGGAAACATCTTGTGTCAGGAAACATCTTGTGTCAGGAAACATCTTGTGTCAGGAAACATCTTGTGTCAGGAAACATCTTGTGTCAGGAAACATCTTGTGTCAGAAAACATCTTGTGTCAGAAACATCTTGTGTCAGGAAACATCTTGTGTCAGGAAACATCTTGTGTCAGGAAACATCTTGTGTCAGGAAACATCTTGTGTCAGGAAACATCTTGTGTCAGGAAACATCTTGTGTCAGGAAACATCTTGTGTCAGGAAACATCTTGTGTCAGGAACATCTTGTGTCAGGAAACATCTTGTGTCAGGAAACATCTTGTGTCAGGAAACATCTTGTGTCAGGAAACATCTTGTGTCAGGAAACATCTTGTGTCAGGAAACATCTTGTGTCAGGAAACATCTTGTGTCAGGAAACATCTTGTGTCAGGAAACATCTTGTGTCAGGAAACATCTTGTGTCAGGAAACATCTTGTGTCAGGAAACATCTTGTGTCAGGAAACATCTTGTGTCAGGAAACATCTTGTGTCAGGAAACATCTTGTGTCAGGAAACATCTTGTGTCAGGAAACATCTTGTGTCAGGAAACATCTTGTGTCAGGAAACATCTTGTGTCAGGAAACATCTTGTGTCAGGAAACATCTTGTGTCAGGAAACTTCTTGTGTCAGGAAACATCTTGTGTCAGGAAACATCTTGTGTCAGGAAACATCTTGTGTCAGGAAACTTCTTGTGTCAGGAAACATCTTGTGTCAGGAAACATCTTGTGTCAGGAAACATCTTGTGTCAGGAAACATCTTGTGTCAGGAAACATCTTGTGTCAGGAAACATCTTGTGTCAGGAAACATCTTGTGTCAGGAAACATCTTGTGTCAGGAAACATCTTGTGTCAGGAAACATCTTGTGTCAGGAAACATCTTGTGTCAGGAAACATCTTGTGTCAGGAAACATCTTGTGTCAGGAAACATCTTGTGTCAGAAAACAACTTGTGTCAGGAAACATCTTGTGTCAGGAAACATCTTGTGTCAGGAAACTTCTTGTGTCAGGAAACATCTTGTGTCAGGAAACATCTTGTGTCAGGAAACATCTTGTGTCAGGAAACATCTTGTGTCAGGAAACATCTTGTGTCAGGAAACATCTTGTGTCAGGAAACATCTTGTGTCAGGAAACATCTTGTGTCAGGAAACATCTTGTGTCAGGAAACATCTTGTGTCAGGAAACATCTTGTGTCAGGAAACATCTTGTGTCAGGAAACATCTTGTGTCAGGAAACATCTTGTGTCAGGAAACATCTTGTGTCAGGAAACTCTTGTGTCAGGAAACATCTTGTGTCAGAAAACAACTTTGTCAGGAAACATCTTGTGTCAGGAAACATCTTGTGTCAGGAAACATCTTGTGTCAGGAAACATCTTGTGTCAGGAAACATCTTGTGTCAGGAAACATCTTGTGTCAGGAAACATCTTGTGTCAGGAAACATCTTGTGTCAGGAAACATCTTGTGTCAGGAAGCATCTTGTGTCAGGAAACATCTTGTGTCAGGAAACATCTTGTGTCAGGAAACATCTTGTGTCAGGAAACATCTTGTGTCAGGAAACATCTTGTGTCAGGAAACATCTTGTGTCAGGAAACATCTTGTGTCAGGAAACATCTTGTGTCAGGAAACATCTTGTGTCAGGAAACATCTTGTGTCAGGAAACATCTTGTGTCAGGAAACATCTTGTGTCAGGAAACATCTTGTGTCAGGAAACATCTTGTGTCAGGAAACATCTTGTGTCAGGAAACATCTTGTGTCAGGAAACATCTTGTGTCAGGAAACATCTTGTGTCAGGAAACATCTTGTGTCAGGAAACATCTTGTGTCAGGAAACATCTTGTGTCAGGAAACATCTTGTGTCAGAAACATCTTGTGTCAGGAAACATCTTGTGTCAGGAAACATCTTGTGTCAGGAAACATCTTGTGTCAGGAAACTTCTTGTGTCAGGAAACATCTTGTGTCAGGAAACATCTTGTGTCAGGAAACTTCTTGTGTCAGGAAACATCTTGTGTCAGGAAACATCTTGTGTCAGGAAACTTCTTGTGTCAGGAAACATCTTGTGTCAGGAAACATCTTGTGTCAGGAAACTTCTTGTGTCAGGAAACATCTTGTGTCAGGAAACATCTTGTGTCAGGAAACTCTTGTTGACATCTGTTCACAAACTCTTGCTGACTCGACTCCTTGTACTACTGCTACTACTTGTACTACACTCTACTACTCTACTATACTACTACTACTACTGCTACTATCTTCTACTCTACTACTATTACTCTACTACTACTCTCTACTATTGACTACTACTACTCACTCTCTACTACTCTACTCTCTACTACTGCTACTCTACTTCTACTACTGCTACTCTACTCTTTTACTACTCTACTGCTACTCTACTACTACTGCTACTCACTTACTCTCATTCTACTACTCTACTTCTTACTACTCTCATTACTCACTGCTACTACTCTACTCTGCTACTCTCTACTCTAGCTACTCTACTCTACTACTCTTACTCTTGCTACTGCTACTCTACTACTTTACTACTATTGCTACTTCTACTACTACTATTACTACTACTACTACTACTAGTACTACTTCTATTACTACTGCTACTACTACTACTACTACTACTACTACTACTACTACTTCTATTACTACTGCTACTACTACTACTATTACTACTATTGCTACTTCTACTACTACTATTATTGCAACTTTTAATACTACCACTCCCTTCTTTCTCCTCCCATATAGCGTGTTGGTCTTCACAACATTTCTTACCTCAGTTGTGACCCGAGAATGGTCTCGGACGGACCGAAACGTCGCCAGTAGGTTCCTCACCTTAGTGCTTGTATTTTTTTAGTGAACTACGTAAGAGAACAAGACTGCAGGTGTAACATGTAATAATATACAAATATATTTCCAGTCATTAGTTCTCCTTCCTCATTTGAATTAAAAAAAAAAAAGGTCTTCACGAAATGTTCAATAATCACTGTAACTTATAATATTGCAATATAAATTTTTATTTTTATATCTTGGCATGTCTTATTGTTATATACTTTGTCCAGTGGAAAAAGACACTTATGTACAGTTCTGGATATTAATTAGGAACGTTTCACCACTAGCGGCGAAACGTTTCCCCTAATAAATGTGCTGAACGGTACTTAAGTGTCTTTTTTTTTCCACACTGTCCAATATATAATTTTTATGCTGTTAGTATTAGTCCAAGTTTTAAGACACGTGGAAACAATGTACATAACTACGGCTTCTCCTTATATAATATAAACACTGCTTATATTATACACACTGCTTATATTATATAACACTGTTGATATTATACAACACTGTTGATATTATACAACACTGTTGATATTATACAACACTGTTGATATTATACAACACTGTTGATATTATGCAACACTGTTGATATTATACAACACTTTTGATATTATACAACACTGTTGATACTATACAACACTGTTGATATTATACAACACTGTTGATATTATACAACACTGTTGATATTATACAACACTGTTGATATTATACAACAATGTTGATATTATACAACAATGTTGATATTATACAACACTTTTGATATTATACAACAATGTTGATATTATACAACACTGTTGATATTATACAACACTGTTGATATTATACAACACTGTTGATATTATACAACACTGTTGATATTATACAACACTGTTGATATTATACAACACTGTTGATATTATACAACAATGTTGATATTATACAACACTTTTGATATTATACAACAATGTTGATATTATACAACACTGTTGATATTATACAACACTGTTGATATTATACAACACTGTTGATATTATACAACACTGTTGATATTATACAACACTGTTGATATTATACAACACTTTTGATATTATACAACACTGTTGATATTATACAACACTGTTGATATTATACAACACTGTTGATATTATACAACACTGTTGATATTATACAACACTGTTGATATTACACAACACTGTTGATATTACACAACACTGTTGATATTATACAACACTGTTGATATTATACAACACTGTTGATATTATACAACACTGTTGATATTATACAACACTTTTGATATTATACAACACTTTTGATATTATACAACACTGTTGATATTATACAACACTGTTGATATTATACAACACTGTTGATAATATATAACCTGATACTGTAACTCTAATGTAACTTTTCGGAAATTCAGTTACCTTACTATATCCTGGCAGTATGTACTCCCTGGGCAGCAGCTTCCCAGAAGGGTAGGAGCATCAGGCTGTATGTACTCCCTGGGCAGCAGCTTCCCAGAAGGGTAGGAGCATCAGGCTGTATGAACTCCCTGGGCAGCAGCTTCCCAGAAGGGTAGGAGCATCAGGCTGTATGTACTCCCTGGGCAGCAGCTTCCCAGAAGGGTAGGAGCATCAGGCTGTATGTACTCCCTGGGCAGCAGCTTCCCAGAAGGGTAGGTGCATCAGGCTGTATGTACTCCCTGGGCAGCAGCTTCCCAGAAGTGTAGGAGCATCAGGCTGTATGAACTCCCTGGGCAGCAGCTTCCCAGAAGGGTAGGAGCATCAGGCTGTATGTACTCCCTGGGCAGCAGCTTCCCAGAAGGGTAGGAGCATCAGGCTGTATGTACTCCCTGGGCAGCAGCTTCCCAGAAGGGTAGGAGCATCAGGCTGTATGAACTCCCTGGGCAGCAGCTTCCCAGAAGGGTAGGAGCATCAGGCTGTATGTACTCCCTGGGCAGCAGCTTCCCAGAAGGGTAGGAGCATCAGGCTGTATGTACTCCCTGGGCAGCAGCTTCCCAGAAGGGTAGGAGCATCAGGCTGTATGTACTCCCTGGGCAGCAGCTTCCCAGAAGGGTAGGAGCATCAGGCTGTATGTACCCACCCAGCAGCAGCTTCCCAGGAGGGTAGGAGCATCTGGCTGTATATACCCACCCAGCAGCAGCTTCCCAGGAGGGTAGGAGCATCTGGCTGTATATACCCACCCAGCAGCAGCTTCCCAGGAGGGTAGGAGCATCTGGCTGTATGTACCCACCCAGCAGCAGCTTCCCAGGAGGGTAGGAGCATCTGGCTGTATATACCCACCCAGCAGCAGCTTCCCAGGAGGGTAGGAGCATCTGGCTGTATATACCCACCCGGCAGCAGCTTCCCAGGAGTGTAGGAGCATCTGGCTGTATATACCCACCCAGCAGCAGCTTCCCAGGAGGGTAGGAGCATCTGGCTGTATGTACCCACCCGGCAGCAGCTTCCCAGGAGGGTAAGAGCATCTGGCTGTATATACCCACCCGGCAGCAGCTTCCCAGGAGGGTAGGAGCATCTGGCTGTATATACCCACCCGGCAGCAGCTTCCCAGAAGGGTAGGAGCATCTGGCTGTATGTACTCCCTGGGCAGCGGCTTCCCAGGAGGGTAGGAGCATCTGGTTGTATGTACTCCCTGGGCAGCAGCTTCCCAGAAGGGTAGGAGCATCTGGCTGTATGTACTCCCTGGGCAGCGGCTTCCCAGAAGGGTAGGAGCATCTGGCTGTATGTACTCCCTGGGCAGCAGCTTTCCAGAAGGGTAGGAGCATCTGGCTGTATATACCCACCCGGCAGCAGCTTCCCAGGTGGGTAGGAGCATCTGGCTGTATGTACCCACCCGGCAGCAGCTTCCCAGGAGGGTAGGAGCATCTGGCTGTATGTACCCACCCGGCTGCAGCTTCCCAGGTGGGTAGGAGCATCTGGCTGTATATACCCACCCGGCAGCAGCTTCCCAGGAGGGTAGGAGCATCAGACTGCATGTACTCCCTGGGCAGCAGCTTCCCAGGAGGGTAGGAGCATCTGGCTGTATGTACCCACCCAGCAGCAGCTTTCCAAGAGGGTAGGAGCATCTGGCTGTATGTACCCACCCGGCAGCAGCTTCCCAGGAGGGTAGGAGCATCTGGCTGTATGTACCCACCCAGCAGCAGCTTCCCAGGAGGGTAGGAGCATCTGGCTGTATGTACCCACCCGGCAGCAGCTTCCCAGGAGGGTAGGAGCATCAGACTGCATGTACTCCCTGGGCAGCAGCTTCCCAGGAGGGTAGGAGCATCTGGCTGTATGTACCCACCCAGCAGCAGCTTCCCAGGAGGGTAGGAGCATCTGGCTGTATGTACCCACCCGGCAGCAACATGCACTCACTGACTTACAGAGGGACACCATTGTATTTCTCCCGTAAATAAAAACTCAGTGTCCGGCTAACCGGTTTCCTTCAATCCCCCATAGCAATATTACTTTACTCACACTCCAACTGCACCTCTCTTCCCCTTCCCCTGCCCTCCTGCCTCGCTGTTGCCCTCCCCCTAACCCTGCTCCCTTCTCCTGCCCACTGCTCCCCTGCCTTGCTGTTTTCCTGGCGCCCAAACCCCACAGACCACTCCCAACCCGCAACATGGAACATATCATAGCCTCGTAGAGCGTTGGTATACCCATGCTTGTTGATTCTATACACACACACACACACACACAAATACATACATAGCTTTAAGAAGAGGTATGATGAAGCTCATGGAGCAGGGAGAGTGACCTAGTAGCGACTAGTGAAGAGGCTGGGCCAGGAGCTGTGAATCGGCCCCTTCAACCACAACTAGGTGAGTACACACATACACACACATGCTTGTTGGAGGTACACTTCCCACTTCTCATACCATGCTATGCAGTACCTTCACAAGACCTCCACTACACATACCTCTATCAACCTCACATCCTGTCACCCATCTTGCTTCACTCTCTCTCTAGATGATCCAACTTTCACAACATCCCCGTCCACCTGCACCATACACTCTTCTTTTAATGAAACTGCACTATCTTCTAATTTATTTATTTATTTATTTATTTATTATTAGCTGCATAATATTGTCATCACACATTGATTATATATATATATATATATATATATATGTTGCACTAAGCCATAAGACGGGAGGGTTATATTTTCTGGCCTCACAAATGGATGGGAGTAATTTTGGTTTTTCTGCACTAGTGTCAATACTTGAAGTGTTTTCATACACTGTTAGCTCAGCAGTAAGCATGATTGTTATCACCCTGGCTGCCATCACCCTGGCTGTCATCACCCTGACTGCCATCACCCTGACTGTCATCACCCTGGCTGTCATCACCCTTGCTGCCATCACCCTGGCTGCCATCACCCTGACTGCCATCACCCTGACTGTCATCACCCTGGCTGTCATCACCCTGACTGTCATCACCCTGGCTGTCATCACCCTGGCTGTCATCACTCTGGCTAATTTACTACACTACCTGTGACTTCCTCTTCAACTTTCATCCTTTAAACATATTTGCCTGTGAATCATCATCCCTCCAACATAAACATCTGTATGTCCCAGTACGGATTTTGCCCACTTTCGCACGTACAGCAACAACAACAACACAACAACAACATTCTTGTATGGACTTGGAGTCTGCAACCACTTTTCAGACTGTTCCTCTTGCAGCGTCCTCACGATGTTGTTGCTATTGCAATCGCCAGGAATATTACCAAATATTTCCAAATATGGGCTATTGTTATGATGACTTCTTCACTGGTGCCGTTGGCCCTGTGGCTGAGGCACTGCAGGCTGGCCCCACCGCTGGCCAGCGTTGCTTCAGTTAGTGGCTTCTACTAACACAGATATGAATGTGATAATCGTGGGAACTATTGCGTGTCACGGGACGCCCACCGCTGGCTTGTAGAACTTGGTGCTACTGTGTATGTCACATCTTAAAAATCTATCTTACATATCAAACTCACACTGGTGTTCAGTTTCGGTTCGTAGCATGATGTGACCACACCACTGCTTGTACGGTTCGTAGCATGATGTGACCACAACACTGCTTGTACGGTGTTGAGATAGTTCCTTCAGTGTGTCATAACTCAAGTCAGTAGTCACCTTGGGAGCTAACAAGGTGACAGGTGTTTGGAGCAGTTCAAGAACGAATTTGATGGCAGGTGTTTGGACTCACTCAGGTGTTTGCACTCACTCAGGTGTGTAAGGTGTGGCTTCCATGCTGGTACTGTACGCTTTGACACTGGCCTCACATATGTAGTCTATGCTATACTGAACGATTGTTTATTGTTGCAGATAACCTGTTTTTGTTTGCGAGTGCTGAACGTTATTCTGGATGTGTGCTTTCTGAGGTAGGTACAGTGTTGTGTTCACCCCTGGATGTGTGCTTTCTGAAGTAGGTACAGTGTTGTGTTCGCCCCTGGATGTGTGCTTTCTGAGGTAGGTACAGTGTTGTGTTCGCCCCTGGATGTTTGCTTTCTGAAGTAGGTACAGTGTTGTGTTCACCCCTGGATGTGTGCTTTCTGAGGTAGGTACAGTGTTGTGTTCACCCCTGGATGTGTGCTTTCTGAGGTAGGTACAGTGTTGTGTTCACCCCTGGATGTGTGCTCTCAGAGGTAGGTACAGTGTTGTGTTCACCCCTGGATGTGTGCTTTCAGAGGTAGGTACAGTGTTGTGTTCGCCCCTGGATGTTTGCTTTCTGAGGTAGGTACAGTGTTGTGTTCACCCCTGGATGTGTGCTTTCTGAGGTAGGTACAGTGTTGTGTTCACCCCTGGATGTTTGCTTTCTGAGGTAGGTACAGTGTTGTGTTCACCCCTGGATGTGTGCTTTCTGAGGTAGGTACAGTGTTGTGTTCACCCCTGGATGTTTGCTTTCTGAGGTAGGTACAGTGTTGTGTTCACCCCTGGATGTGTGCTTTCTGAGGTAGGTACAGTGTTGTGTTCACCCCTGGATGTTTGCTTTCTGAGGTAGGTACAGTGTTGTGTTCACCCCTGGATGTGTGCTTTCTGAGGTAGGTACAGTGTTGTGTTCACCCCTGGATGTGTGCTTTCTGAGGTAGGTACAGTGTTGTGTTCACCCCTGGATGTGTGCTCTCAGAGGTAGGTACAGTGTTGTGTTCACCCCTGGATGTGTGCTTTCAGAGGTAGGTACAGTGTTGTGTTCGCCCCTGGATGTGTGCTTTCTGAGGTAGGTACAGTGTTGTGTTCGCCCCTGGATGTTTGCTCTCAGAGGTAGGTACAGTGTTGTGTTCACCCCTGGATGTTTGCTCTCAGAGGTAGGTACAGTGTTGTGTTCACCCCTGGATGTGTGCTCTCAGAGGTAGGTACAGTGTTGTGTTCACCCCTGGATGTGTGCTCTCAGAGGTAGGTACAGTGTTGTGTTTACCCCTGGATGTGTGCTCTCAGAGGTAGGTACAGTGTTGTGTTCACCCCTGGATGTGTGCTCTCAGAGGTAGGTACAGTGTTGTGTTCACCCCTGGATGTGTGCTCTCAGAGGTAGGTACAGTGTTGTGTTTACCCCTGGATGTGTGCTCTCAGAGGTAGGTACAGTGTTGTGTTCACCCCTGGATGTGTGCTCTCAGAGGTAGGTAGTGTTGTGTTCACCCCTGGATGTGTGCTCTCAGAGGTAGGTACAGTGTTGTGTTCACCCCTGGATGTGTGCTCTCAGAGGTAGGTACAGTGTTGTGTTCACCCCTGGATGTGTGCTCTCAGAGGTAGGTACAGTGTTGTGTTCACCCCTGGATGTGTGCTCTCAGAGGTAGGTACAGTGTTGTGTTCACCCCTGGATGTGTGCTCTCAGAGGTAGGTAGTGTTGTGTTCACCCCTGGATGTGTGCTCTCAGAGGTAGGTACAGTGTTGTGTTTACCCCTGGATGTGTGCTCTCAGAGGTAGGTACAGTGTTGTGTTCACCCCTGGATGTGTGCTCTCAGAGGTAGGTACAGTGTTGTGTTCACCCCTGGATGTGTGCTCTCAGAGGTAGGTACAGTGTTGTGTTCACCCCTGGATGTGTACTCTCAGAGGTAGGTACAGTGTTGTGTTCACCCCTGGATGTTTGCTCTCAGAGGTAGGTACAGTGTTGTGTTCACCCCTGGATGTGTGCTCTCAGAGGTAGGTACAGTGTTGTGTTCACCCCTGGATGTGTGCTCTCAGAGGTAGGTACAGTGTTTTGTTCACCCCTGGATGTGTGCTCTCAGAGGTAGGTACAGTGTTGTGTTCACCCCTGGATGTGTGCTTTCTGAGGTAGGTACAGTGTTGTGTTCACCTCTGGAGCTTCCGGAGGTAGGTACAGTGTTGTGTTCACCTCTGGAGCTTCCGGAGGTAGGTACAGTGTTGTGTTCTTCCCTGGAGCTTCCGGAGGTAGGTACAGTATTATGTTTACCACTGGATATACTTCTGGAGGTAGGTACAGTGTTATGTTTACCCCTGGATATACTTTCGGAGGTAGGTACAATGTTATGTTCACCCCTGGAGCTTCCGGAGGTAGGTACAGTATTATGTTTACCCCTGGATATACTTTCGGAGGTAGGTACAGTATTGTTTACCCCTGGATATACTTCCGGAGGTAGGTACAATATTATGTTCACCCATGGATGTGTGCTTCCAGAGGTAGGTAGTGTCGTGTTCACCCCTGCGTGCACTTCCAGAGGTAGGTACAGTGTTGTGTTCACCCCTGCGTGCACTTCCAGAGGTAGGTACAGTGTCGTGTTCACCCTGCGTGCACTTCCAGAGGTAGGTACAGTGTTGTGTTCACCCCTGCGTGCACTTCCAGAGGTAGGTACAGTGTTGTGTTCACCCCTGCGTGCACTTCCAGAGGTAGGTACAGTGTTGTGTTCACCCCTGCGTGCACTTCCAGAGGTAGGTACAGTGTTGTGTTCACCCCTGCGTGCACTTCCAGAGGTAGGTACAGTGTCGTTTTCACCCCTGCGTGCACTTCCAGAGGTAGGTACAGTGTCGTGTTCACCCCTTCGTGCACTTCCAGAGGTAGGTACAGTGTCGTGTTCACCCCTGCGTGCACCTCCAGAGGTAGGTACAGTGTCGTGTTCACCCCTTCGTGCACTTCCAGAGGTAGGTACAGTGTTGTGTTCACCCCTTCGTGCACTTCCAGAGGTAGGTACAGTGTTGTGTTCACCTCTTCGTGCACTTCCAGAGGTAGGTACAGTGTTGTGTTCACCCCTTCGTGCACTTCCAGAGGTAGGTACAGTGTTGTGTTCACCCCTTCGTGCACTTCCAGAGGTAGGAACAGTGTTGTGTGCACCCCTGCGTGCACTTCCAGAGGTAGGTACAGTGTTGTTGCACCCTGCGTGCACTTCCAGAGTAGGTACAGTGTTGTGTGCACCCTGCGTGCACTTCCAGAGGTAGGTACAGTGTTGTGTTCACCCCTTCGTGCACTTCCAGAGGTAGGTACAGTGTTGTGTGCACCCCTGCGTGCCTTTCCAGAGGTAGGTACAGTGTTGTGTGCACCCCTGCGTGCACTTCCAGAGGTAGGTACAGTGTTGTGTGCACCCCTGCGTGCACTTCCAGAGGTAGGTACAGTGTTGTGTTCACCCCTTCGTGCACTTCCAGAGGTAGGTACAGTGTTGTGTGCACCCCTGCGTGCACTTCCAGAGGTAGGTACAGTGTTGTGTTCACCCCTTCGTGCACTTCCAGAGGTAGGTACAGTGTTGTGTGCACCCCTGCGTGCACTTCCAGAGGTAGGTACAGTGTTGTGTGCACCCCGGGATACAATTTCCTTATTGACGCCAGCAGCTGGTACCCTTCCAGATGGTGCGTAACTACCGCCACTCTTCCCTTCACAGGGGAAGGGGGAGAAGGGGAGTTGATGCTCACAAAGGGCTCTTCATTCAAGTAATTGGAGTATTTTTCTCCTTCCTTGGATCAAACTTGATTACCTACTTTTCTGCAGGTAGTGTATGATTCCAACAGGTTCATCGCTTCCTCATGAGTACAACCGTTATAACACATCAGTGTATCTAGGTTCCAGTGTCCCAGAGCTCGGCTGGTAGCGCACTCAGCTCACATATTGAGGACCATGGTTCGATCCCATTTACGGGTGGAAACATTGGGGCGTTTCCTTAAGATACCTGCTGTCCCTGTTCACCTAGCAGTAAATAGGTACCTGGGTGCTAGCCGACTGGTCGCATCCTGAGGACAAAATTAACCTAATTTGCCCGAAATGATCTGCATGACCATGGGCTTTCTGTATAGTATGTCACTGATGTCAGCTATGGTCTGTATAAGTTGTATCATGTACTTGTAGAAATAAAGATTTATTATTATTATTATTATTATTATTATTATTATTATTATTATTATTATTATTATTATTATTATTATTATTATAGGTATGTCCCCTGCTCCATGTGTGCCCATTCTCTCGAGTCCTCTTAGTATCTTGTAAGTCATAATTACATCTCCATGGTCCACCTTTCTTCTTCCTGGATTAAGATAATTGTTAACCTCTTCTCAAGCTTCAGACAGATTCAACAGCCGAGGTCTATGCTACCCATGTTATGCAGTTTATATGTACCCTTGACGCTTTGTTTACTCCCAGAGATTTCTCCATGAACGATTTTGACACTTTATCACTTCCCAGGATGCACTCAGTGCCTGGACTTCTTTAGTCCTCTATGATTTTCTCGATATTACGCTTCATTAGGTTGAACTTTACTAGCCACTTGTTTGGGTTGAACTTTAATAACCACTTATTTAGGTTGAACTAAATTTAATACCTACTTGTTTGGCCATCCTTAAGCCTGTTTCTATCCTCCTCCCTTCTTGTTCTTTTCATTAACTTCACATCATCGGTAGCATTCTTAGTACCGATCTTTATGGTACCTCCCTTATTACCCTTTCCTATCCTGATACTTCCTCCTTTACCATCACTCTGTCTTAGATTCGTTATGTATTCTTTAGTCAACTGTAGCCTTGTACCCCTGCCTGTTATTTTAATCTGTGGATGAGTATCTGATGGTGTACTGTATACAATACTTTCCTGGAGTCCAAGCAATATGCAGTCGATCTATCCCTGTCTTATTTATTTCCCTCATAGAAAGTCGGGAAAGGTGTGTGAGTAACGCCTTTCCTTCCATAAATATGCGCTGGTTTTTTCTCAGCAAAGTCCGTCCTTTCTGTGACTGAGTTCATGTCTGCATTACGACTGTAATCAGATAAAAAAACCTTGTAAGTAACTTGCTTAGCAACCATTATATGGGAGCCCAGACCTTGAACCCACAGGATTGGTATGGGGTTATCTGGAGTTTACCTGGAGTACATAATAATTCCATTAAACTCTGAATTCTACCTCTTATCTTTTCAATAATTTGGGCAATATACTCGTACTGAACATGTCAGTAATATAGGCCTGTAATTCAGTGCCTTTTTTTCCTGATATTATTACGATAACATTAAAAGTTTTCATATGTTTGGTAGTTGTCCGATCTTTAGTGACCTGAAAATGTATGCTGTTGGTTCACACACTCCAGTTTTTTTCAGTACACATGGGATTATGTTGTTGGACTCTATGGCTTCTGTTGTATTCAGTACTTTGATTAGTTTTATCGCTGCCTCCTTTGATGTATGTATGTAGTCCACTCTCTGTTGGTCAACCCTTTATCCTGGCTTTCCGGTACCATTCCTTCCTCCTCAATGAATACCTCCTTGAATCTTCTCTTCAGATCCTCTCATAGCTCTCTGCTGTCGTCTTCTGAGAGCGACCCTTCCCACCCCACTTCTTGAATCTTATTGCTCGATCCTGTGTGTGTGTACTCACCTAATTGTGGTTGCAGGGGTCGATTCATTGCTCCTGGCCCCGTCTCTTCACTATTCGCCACTAGGTCCACTCTCTTCCTGCTCTATGAGCTTTATCATACCTCTTCTTAAAGCTATGTATGGATCCTGCTCCACTACATCATTCAGATTGTTTATTCTACAACTCTATAGCTAAGATAAACTATCCTAACATCCTGTCTCATTATCATCACTTTCCCGTTGCCTGACCTCTTGCTTTGGTGAAATTTCCACATCTGACCATTTGGTTCCAATTTCCCGTTGTGACCTCTTGTTGGTGTATCACATCTCTGAAACATTCTGTCCCAATCCACCCTGTCAGTTCCTCTCAGTATTTTATATATTGTTATCCTATGTATATATATGCGTGCGTGCGTGCGTGCGTGCGTGCGGGCGTGCGTGCGTGCGTGCGGGCGTGCGGGCGGGCGTGCGGGCGTGCGTGCGTGCGTGCGGGCGTGCGTGCGGGCGTGCGTGCGTGCGTGCGGGCGGGCGTGCGTGCGGGCGTGCGTGCGTGCGGGCGTGCGTGCGGGCGTGCGGGCGCACTAGCCGAGTTGGTTGAGTAGGTATGGTGATACTGACATGGTGTGGAAAGAGACACACATGCACAGATCAAAACATTAAACAGCGAGACGTTTCTCCACGAGTGGTTTCTTCAGGAAAAGCCACTCGTTGAGAAACGCTCTCTCATTAATGTGTTAATCTGCACATACGTGTGTGTCTCAACCTAGATGTGTTTGTGGAAGTCGAGACTCCAATACTGGTCCCATCTCAAAAAATACTGTGATCGGTATCATTAATTTCTGGCGTCCTGGACTTTATCATATATTTTTCCTCGAAGCTGTGTATTCACTGTGTATTCACTGTGTATTCACTGTGTATTCACCCCAGCGCTTCCTCGTTCTAATCATCCCACTTTTACACTTTTCGATCATTAGCTCCATTAGGTTTCCTCTCCATGTCTCTGGTCCTCCATTGGAGTCACAGTTTTGCAAGTCAGTATCCTAGTACTAGTAGTCTGACTTAAGGTTGTTTTCTTCTCTGCCACTCTCTCCAGTTCATTAATAATTTCCCTGGTGTTCCGATCGTTCACATTGCTTGACCTCAAATTATGTAATAGTTGATCACTGGTCTGCATTTGCAATGTTTTTAATTTTTATTTTTATTCATGGTTTCGCTCTTACATATTCTTAGGCTGCTGATTGTAAATATCTAAGCCATTTTGCTCTATCACGTAAGGATTTTGAATAAAACACAAATTAATGATAATAAAAAATGTGATTTTTTTTTATTAATTGGTACTTTATTAAAATTAGGCAAGTAATCATGGAAAAGCACATTCTGTTAGTTTTAAGAACATATGAATTACAAATCAACATGAATCATATCAAATGATTTTATTAAAAAAATATGCTCCTAATGGTTAGCCTACATATTGTACGAGAATGGTATACAATACCGACAATATGAAATAAAGATACATGTGTAACATCTGGGTGTCTTTATTGCAAACGTTTCGCCATCCAGTGGCTTTATCAATACAAATTCTAGGACATTATATGAAGACAGTAGAACTATATACAAAAGATGAGGTAATCAGTCCCTCAGCCTTGGAGTTGGTGTGAACAGCACGGAAGTCGTTGAGTTACTGGAGCAGAGGTAAGGAGGCTGACGCTTATATACTAACGTCAGGTGGAAAGGGTCGTGTAGCAGACGAGGGCATAGTCACTGGTAGGTGGGATTCCCCAGTGGAAGTAGGTCATACCCAAAGAGATGGGTTAGTTGTAGTAGTAGTTGTCGTTGCCGTGAAGAAGGTTATGTACAAATCCTCAGAATCAAGATTCCATGATGTTGCAGTGTCTGACAAGTTGTACGAGAATGATTGATTACCTCATCTTTTGTATATAGTTCTACTGTCTTCATATAATGTCCTAGAATTTGTATTGATAAAGCCACTGGATGGCGAAACGTTTACAATAAAGATACCCAGATGTTGCACATGTGTCTTTATTTCAGCCTACATATTGAATCAAATGAAGGAGGACCGCTTTGATTTTCGCTTGTGCTGGGCATCGAGACCATTACGTTTCAATGACCAGCAGTAATCCGCCATCATGCTGACATTCCATTTGCCCTGGTATCGAGTTTCCATGGTGCAAATATCCTAATGGAACTGCTCTCCTTGTTCCTCACTGTAGTCCCCACAATTGTTGGT
Organism: Cherax destructor; assembly: GCA_009830355.1. Classification (NCBI taxonomy): domain Eukaryota; kingdom Metazoa; phylum Arthropoda; class Malacostraca; order Decapoda; family Parastacidae; genus Cherax; species Cherax destructor. Next base: position 57,494 of record WNWK01008324.1, on the reverse strand, counting down.
AAAATAGTCAAAATGTGAGTGCAAAAAGTGCACCTTCACACTCATTCTAGACCCAAGTTGTTGGAAACTTGATCATTTTTTCATATTCGGGGGAGCGCCTGTTTCCCAAGAAGTTGTGGACAATCTGCTTGAATGAAAACCATACATTCACCTCGAACCTGCTAATGCTTCATCAAAATGCTTGTCCTTCATCAATTCCCGAATCTGAGGGCCAACAAAGATTCCTGCCTTTAGCTTGCCTTCACTTATACGAGGAAACTTTGACTCCAGGTACTTGAAAGCAGTTCCATTCTTGTTCAAGGCCTTCACAAAATTTTTCATAAGCCCTAATTTGATGTTGAGTGGTGGCAGCAGAATTTTCTTGGGGTCAACTAGTGGCACAGTTTTCACGTTGTGATTTCCGGGTAAGAAGCTGGTTCTTGGTGGCCAGTCTTTTTGTTCATAGTGCTGGCTGTCTGCCCTACTATCCCAAAGACACAGAAAACAGGGATACTTGGTGTATCCGCCTTGAAGACCTAGTAGGAGAGCAATAACTTTTAAATCACCACAAATGAGAAAATTGTGATTCTGGTACTTGATTGCAGATATTACTGTCTTCATATTTGTGTAAGTTTCTGACATTTGGACACTATGGCCAATTGGCACAGATGCAGCTGTGTTGCCATTGTTGAGAAGTACAGCCTTTAAACGTCTTTTAGAAGAATCAATGAAGAGTCTCCATTCATCTGCTTTGTATGACATCCCATGTGTTCAATAAGGCCAGAAATATTTGAACAGAAAACTAAAGATTCCTCTTTGTCAAAGAACTGAGTGAATTCCGCTTCTCGATGACGGTACCAAGCGAATGTTGTTCCAGGAGCTAGAAGCCTGTGTTCCTTCAGTCTAGAGCCAAGTACTTTCTCTTGGAAGGTTAAGGTCTCTCACCAAGTCATTGAGCTTAACTTGACTGAAGGGTTTGGGTATCAGACTCTGGTGAAGTTCGCCATGTCTCAGGTGGCACAGGTACAAGAATATGAAGGAATATTTGGGTATATTATGCGATCTTTAGTGTTCTTGTTGAATCCAGCTACTTTAGTCATACAAAAGTATGTTAAGTAAAAGGACACAAATGCAACTAAGGAGACATTTTATTGTGGCAACGTTTCGCTCTCCAGGAGCTATTTTTCAAGCCGGCTTGAAAAAAGCTCCTGGGGAGCGAAACGTTGCCACAATAAAATGTCTCATTAGTTGCATTTGTGTCCTTTTACTTAACATATTGTCGGTAATTCTACCAATATTAATACATACAAAAGTAGCAGTCATCATGGTGGTTCATCTGCTCCTGCCATACCGTTGGTACTCCAAAGGGCACACATTAATATACCACTTTCTCATTTACTTATGTTATACGAAAAGAGAAAAGTAACGTTTCCGTATAACTTAACAACCTGATGTGATAGAGAGGAATAAAAAACACAATGAATCACTATTTTCCATATATATACCGAAAAAGATACCATAGAATCAATAAAATAATCATGCAGACCAGTGTTATATATCACTTCTAGTATTACCTTTGTTCATGTTTCATAATTTTTCAAATCTCCAAAGGCAAATTAGTTATCATTGCTACTTTTCTTTTGCCTTCCCATTCTTCTATAAATGCTTAATACCCCTCTGGGAATATTTCTTACTATTCTTGATAGATTCTTCTCAGTAATAACCATGACCTCTGGAGTTAATACACAGGGAGTCTCCATGTAGTTTAGGGGTTTCTTGAACCTTTCTTGGTACCTCTCTGTTCCAATGTCACAAAAATGTCGTATTCTAGGTAGAGGCCAAAGCTCTAAAGAATCGGATGTACTGGAAATGTAATTGTTAATACACATCTTTGTAGTTGTACCCCTAAAATCATGTGTACCATAGGACCATAAAGTAGAAACAAGAGGTGGCAGCAAAGGATTTCTCCTTGAATCCTTGGTATCCTGTTTCCTTGGAAGTAAGGTTTCAACGTGACCTATATAAAGACATATATGTATACTCATAAAGACTTTTGGACAATGTGGGAAAGCGTGCAACAGACTTCTTCAAAGAACTAGGTCCCAGGCTCATTGACACCGCTAAGGACCCCAGGACAGTCACTTTCACCAGCGTCTCAGAGTGGCCATCCAAGGAAAATGATTACTCCATTCTCGGCTCGTGTCCAGCTTCGGAGGAGCTGAAGGAGACTCGTAACCTCAGTTATAATGTTGTTCTACTGCATGCATATTTGTGCATTTTAAATAAATAATTCTTGACCTTAAAAAAAGATACACATACTGTATGTATTGTCAAACATATTCTAAGAAAGGTCTAAAGATTTTTTCTCGAATGCATTTTACATCTCCGAGACTATGGGACCCCATATATTCAGTGGTCACTTTGAAATTAAGACACATGTGCAACATCTGGGTATCTTTATTGTAGACGTTTCGCCATCCAGTGGCTTTATCAATACAAATTCTAGGATATAATTTGAAGAGAGTAGAACTATATACATAAGATGAGGTAATCAGTCCCTCATGGAATCTTGATTCTGAAGACATATACATAACCTTCTTCACGACTACGACATCTACTACTACAACTAACCCATCTCTTTGGGTATGACTTACTTCCACTGGGGAACCCTGCCTACCAGTGACTATGCCCTCGTCTGCTACCCGTCCCTTTCCACCTGACGTTAGTATATAAGCGCCAACCTCCTTACCTCTGCTCAAGAACCTCCACGACTTCGATGTTCTTCACACCAACTCCAAGGCCGAGGGACTGATTACCTCATATTTTGTATATAGTTCTACTGTCTTCAAATTATGTCCTAGAATTTGTATTGATAAAGCCACTGGATGGCGAAACGTCTACAATAAAGATACCCAGATGTTGCACGTGTGTCTTAATTTCATTTTATCGGTATTGTATACCATTCTTGTACAACAGTGGTCACCTTCCTAGTACTGGGTAGGCCTCCTTTGCCCCCAGAATAGCTGAATTCTTTGTGGCATGGCTTCAACAATGTACTGGAAACATTCCTTAGAGATTTTGGTCGATGTTCACATGATATCATCATGTGGTTGCTGCAGATTTGTCGACTCCACATTCATACTGCGAATCTCCCGTTCCACCACATTCCAAACATTTACGTCAGATTCTGACTAGATCATCTGCATGTCAGCAGAAATCGCGATTTGTCAGACAAGACGATGTTTTTCCAATCATCAACTGTCCAGTTTTGATGAGCCTGTGCTCACTGTAGCCACGGTTTCCCGTTCTTAGTTAACAGGAGTGGAACTCGGTGTGGTCTTCTTCTGCTGTAGCTCATCGACTTCAAGATTCGACATGCTGTGAATTCAGAATTCGCGTACCACTGTTGTATTGTGTGGTTATTTGAGGTACTGTCACCTTGAACCAGTCTGACCATTCTCCTCTGACCTCTTTCATTATCAAGGCGTTTTCGCCCACAGCCCATGCCTATGCACAGCCCATACCTAGCAAGTCACCTACTGGCCGAAGTCAGTCAGGTCCAAATCACATCCACTTAAGAAAGATGGAGCACTGCATCAGACCCGCTAGCGCAAACCAGTCAAGTCCAACTCACACTTACCCACATAAGAACATAAGAAAGGAGGAACACTGCAGCAGGCCTGTTGGCCCATACTAGGCAAGTCCTTCACAATCCATCCCACTAACAGAGCTACCCAAGAAATAAGCTTTGATAATTCTATTTACTCATGTGCAAGTCCCACTCAAATCCAACCCCTCTCACTCATGAATTTATCCAACCTAAATTTGAAACTACCCAAGGTAGGCAGACTGTTCTTAGCTCAGTGAAGACGTGTCTAGTGTACTCCCTGTGGATGAACCAAGATGCCCTCCATTGAGCAACTTTACCAGCAGCTTAAGGAGGAATTGAGGGTAGCGAAGCTAGAGATACATCGATTGACGGAAGAAAACAAGCGGATTCGTAGTAGTCCTTCTGTTGTGAGTCCTCAGGTCAAGATGGGAACCTGGGCAGTGACCGGACAGCATGGGACGAAGTTGAAGATCAAGAAGACGAATGGAGAGGTAGTAACGACGAAGAAGAAAGAGACTGCTGTGGAAACTTCGAACTCCTTTTCTGTGCTACCAGACGAATGTGAGTCGACTACTGGGAACGTCACGACGAATGGCACCAAGGAAGGTAAAAACATTGTTGTTGTTGGGGATAGCCAAGATAGGTATATAGATAGGGCCTTCTGCTTGAAAGATAGGAGTAGGAGACAGAGAGTTTGATTTCCTGGGGCTGGGATGGAAGACATTGTTAGCCGGCTTGACAACATCATGCATGGTAATGAGATAAATCCTATTATCTGCCTTAGTGCTGGAGGCAATGATGTAGCCAAGCATAGAAGTGAGGATTTAGTTAGTAGGTATAAGAAAGCAATAGACATCATTAGGAAGAAGGGAGGGAGCCCTGTTATATGTGGCATTTTGCCAAGAAGGGGTGTTTGAAGTGAATGGCTGTCCAGAGCGATTGGTATAAATTGTTGGCTGGACAAACACTGTAAGGATAATGTAGTCCCATTCATTGACAACTGGGACCACTTCTATGGCCGAAATGACATGTATGCAAGGGATGGGGTTCTCTTATCCAGGGAAGGTGTAGGATTTCTCGCTAGCTCAGTTGAGGATGTTGTTAGGGCTTTAAACTAGGATTAGTTAGAGGTATGGGTTTAGGAATGGTAAATAATGAGGGCCAAAATATTGATTCAGGCTTTGATATCATAAATCTTAACAATAACAGTAATCGAGTAACACAGGGTAATGATAGTAACATAAATTGTGTAAAACAAAAGCTGAAGAAGGTTCACAAGAAGATACATATCAATGTATTTTATACTAACTGTCGAAGCGCCAGAAATAAAATTAACGAATTACGTTTGGTAGCATGTGCTGGGAACTTTGATGTCATTGCAATAACTGAAACATGGTATAATACCAAGAGTCGGGATATGATTGCTGAGTGTCATATAGATAAAATGGGAAAGGGGGTGGAGTTGCATTATATGTTCGAGAAAATATAAATTGCTGCATAAAAACAGGCATAAAAATAGATGGATCATTAACAGAATCTGTTTGGGTAGAGTTTTTAGAAGGTCAAGAAAAACTGATTCTAGGTGTAATATACCGACCTCCAGGCTTGGATCATGATAGAGGGAGACTTCTTTGGGACGAAATTGTTCGGGCTTCTAGACACAATACCGTAGTGATAGTAGGGGATTTTAACTTTAGTCAAATTGACTGGACTTCTTTGACCGGTAATCTGGAGTCCAGTGACTTTATGGAAGTAGTTCAGGTCTGTTTTCTGAAGCAGTGTGTGACGGAGCCTACCAGAGGTAATAATTTGCTCGACCTAGTCTTGTCAAATAAAGAAACCCTTGTAAATAATCTGGAGATCACTGAAGAGCTTGGAGCTAGTGATCACAAATCCATTACTTTTAATATTACCTGGGAGTACGAGAATAGGGATAATACGGTAAAAGTTCCTGATTTTCGTTCTGCCGATTATATTGGACTTAGAGAACACCTGTCTAATCTCGACTGGGGTAATCTAGCTAACGATTACGATGGGATCTGCGTTTATGATTTTTTTCTTAATAATGTACAACGTGCACAGAGTATATTTATTCCCCAGAGAGAATTTAGGTCAAATAATAACGATCCCAAATGGATTAACAGGAGGCTAAAACATCTATTAGGGGAGAAAAGAGGAATTTATAGGCGCATCAAAAGAGGAGATGTTAACCTTATTGACCAATATGTTCAGTTTAAAAGAGAAGTAAAAAAGGGGATTAGAAAGGCTAAACGTGACTATGAGATTAAGGTTGCTAATGAATCAAAGACTAATCCAAAAGGGTTCTTTCAAGTGTATAGGACGAAGGTGAGGGAAAAGGTAGGACCTCTGAAAATTGGGAATGGACAGCTGACGGATAACAAACTGGAAATGTGTTCTCTATTTAATGACTATTTTTTGTCAGCCTTTACACAAGAAGACGTAAATGAGATTCCAGAAAATAACAATTATTCAGTTCCTGAAGAATTCAAGTTAACTAATATTACTGTCACGAGGGACATGGTTATCAAACAGATAGATAAACTGAAGCAAAATAAGTCCCCGGGACCCGACGAGTTGTTTTCCAGGGTACTTAAAGAATGCAAGATGGAACTTAGTCAGCCATTAACGAATGTGTTTAATACGTCCATCCTAACTGGTGTTGTGCCAGAGATGTGGAAGATAGCTAATGTAGTTCCTATATTCAAATCAGGGGATAAGTCCATTCCATCAAATTACCGTCCAATAAGCCTCACGTCTATAGTAGGCAAATTATTAGAATCAATTATAGCTGATATTATCAGAAGTCACCTTGAAGAACATAATTTGATTAATGAATCTCAGCATGGGTTTACGAGAGGTCGTTCCTGCCTAACAAATTTACTGACGTTTTTTCAATAAAACATTTGAGGCAGTAGACAGTGATAAAGAATATGATATAGTTTACTTGGATTTCAGTAAGGCCTTCGATAGATTACCTCACAAGAGACTCTTAAGAAAGGTGGCAGCTCATGGTATAGGAGGTAAAGTTCTAGCATGGATAGAGGCATGGCTTACCAATAGAAAGCAGAGAGTTTCCATTAATACGGTCAAATCTGAATGGGGATTAGTCACTAGTAGCGTTCCACAAGGATCAGTTTTAGGCCCATTGTTGTTCATAATTTACATAAATACCTTGATGAAGGAATTGCAAGTGACATGAGTAAATTTGCTGATGATACAAAAATAGGCCGTATAATTCATTCTGAGGAGGATACCAGTGAACTCCAGGAGGATTTGGACAAATTAATGTCTTGGTCTGAAAAGTGGCAGACGAAGTTCAATGTGGACAAGTGTAAGGTGCTAGTTCTTGGTAATGAAAATATCCCTCGAATTTATAAACTAGGTGAAGTAGAGCTTGATCATCCAGAATGTGAAAAAGACTTGGGAGTCATGGTAAGCAGAAATCTAAAGCCAAGACAACAGTGCCTAAGTGTGCGCAATAAGGCTAACAGATTACTAGGATTTATTTCAAGAAGTATAAGTAACAGAAGTCCAAAAGTTATTTTGCAGCTCTATACATCACTAGTGAGACCTCATTTGGATTATGCAGCTCAGTTTTGGTCTCCTTACTACAGGATGGATATAGATTCGTTGGAGAACATACAGAGAAGAATTACTAAAATGATTTACAGTATAAGAAATCTCCCGTATGAAGATAGACTTAGAGCGTTGAATCTCCACTCTCTGGAGAGACGTAGAATGAGGGGAGATATCATCAAGGTGTACAAGTGGATGATGGGCATAAACAAAGGAGATATTAATAAAATACTGAGGATATCGAACCAAGTAAGAACCAGAAATAACGGATTTAAATTGGATAAATTTAGATTTAGAAAGGACATAGGCAAGTACTGGTTTTCGAACAGAGTTGTAGATGCGTGGAACAATCTTCCGAGTAGGGTGATAGAGGCTAGGACCTTGGGTGGCTTTAAAAAGAGATTGGACAAATATATGAGTGGGAGGGGCTGGGTTTGATTAGTGTCGTGAGTAAATTCTTAGGTAGTGGTGGTTTTGATAACGACCTGCCTTGTATGGGCCAGTAAGCCTTCTGCAGTGTTCCTCCATTCGTATGTTCTTATATCCTTTCTAAATCTAAACTTATCTAACTTGAATCCATTATTGCGGGTTCTCTCTTGGAGAGATATTCTCAAGACCTTATTTATATCCCCTTTGTTAATACCCATTTTCCACTTGTATACCTCGATCATGTCTCCCCTCATTCTTCGTCTTACAAGTGAATGTAATTTAAGGGTCTTCAATCTTTCTTCATACGGAAGATTTCTAATGCTATCTATTAATTTAGTCATTCTATGCTGAATGTTTTCTAACGAATTTATGTCCATTCTGTAATATGGAGACCAGAACTGAGCTGCGTAATCTAGGTGAGGCCTTACTAATAATGTATAAAGCTGTAATATAACCTCTGGACTTCTGTTGCTCACACTTCTTGATATAAATCCCAGTAATCTATTTGCCTTATTACGTACGCTTAGGCATTGCTGTCTTGGTTTAAGGTTGCTGCTTACCATCACCCCCAAGTTCTTCTCGCAATCTGTATGGTTAAGTTCTACGTTATTTAACTTATAAGTGCTTGGGTTATGGACACTCCCGAGCTTCAGAACCTTGCATTTATCTACATTGAACTGCATCTGCCACTTTTCTGACCACGAATTAAGCCACCTCTACTGCCCCGTGCTGTATTTCCTACAAGATTGATGGACTGAACACATTGACTCCAGGCCGAGGGACTGATTACCTCAAACTCCTCCTCTCCTTACACCTTTCTACTTTGTATTGGACTGATGAAGCCACTGTGTGGCGAAACGTTTCCACAATAAAGATACCCAAGTGTTGCATATGTCTAATTTATAAGATGACCAGAGTTATTTTTAAGGGGACCTATCTTATCTCTAACTTTTGTTCTATAAACCTGGAAAAAACTTTTTGGGTTAGTTTTTGAATCCCTAGCAACTTTAATTTCATAGTCCCATTTAGCTTTTCTTATCCCCTTTTTAACGTCCCTCTTAATGTCAGTATACTGATTTATAAGATGGCCCTCACCTCTTTTTATGCGCCTATAAATTCCTTTCTCCTGCCCTAAAAGATATTTTGGGTCATTTCTACTTGATCTAATTTTTTTATACGGGATAAATGTTCTTTGGGCAGCCTATATAATGTTAAGAAAGCTGTCATATTGATAGCTCCCTTCGTTACCCCAGTCCACAGTTGATAAGAGTTCTCTAAGCCCATTATAATTTGCTAAGCAAAAATCTGGGACCGTTACTGAATTATCCCTACTATCATACATCCATTCAATGCTAAAAGTAATTGACTTGTGGTCGCTTGTGCCGAGTTCCTCTGTAATTTCTAAATTATTAACAAGGGTTTCCTTGTTTGCCAGAAACAAGTCAAGTAGGTTATTTCCCCTTGTAGGTTCTGTCACAAACTGCTTCAAAAAACAATCCTGAATTACTTCTAAAAAGTCGTTAGATTCTAAATTCCCTGTCAAGAAATTCCAATCAATCTGACTAAAGTTAAAGTCCCCTAGAATTACCACGTTATCGTGCCTTGTGCCCTTAACAATTTCCTCCCAAAGTAGTCTCCCTTGTTCCCTATGTTTGGAGGACGGTAAATCACGCCTAAAATCAATTTTTCACACCCTTCTGAAAATTCTATCCAGACTCTTTATGTGTTATTTCAGTCTTTATACCCGTTTTTATGCAACAATTTAATTGCTCACGGACATAGAGTGCCATCCCACCCCCCTTCCCGATACTTCTGTCTACTTGGAACAGTTTAAAACCCTGAATGTGACATTCAGTAGGCATGTCCCGATTTTTCATATTAAACCACGTCTCAGTTAATGCAAAAACATCAATATTACTTGTACTTGCAATTAATCTCAATTCGTCCATCTTATTTCTCGCACTACGACTATTAATATAAAAAATGTTCAGAAAACCTCCCTTCTCTTTACTCTTCTTGTTCATTTCTGTTTTTCCACTATACCTATTGCTGTCCTTGTCACCTAGTGCCACTGACTTTCCAATATCCACCTTATTCTGCCTATTACTAGTTCACCTAAAATTCATAACATTACTACACTGGTACTTCACTGTTTTCCCCCCATAACCCATACCACTAACTTTTTCTAGTTTAAAGCCCTAACAGCTCCCTCCACTGCAGTTGCCAGTGCCCCCACCCCAGACCTAGATAATTGAACCCCATCCCTGGCATACATGTCATTTCTGCCATAGAAGAGGTCCCAGTTGTCAATGAATGTTACTGCATTTTCCTTACAGTATTTGTCCAGCCAGCAATTGACACCAATTGCCCTGGACAACCATTCATTTCCAACTCCTCTCCTTGGCAAAATACCATATATGACAGGGTTCCCACCCTTCATCCTAATTCTGTCTATTGCTGACCTATAGCTGCTAATCAGCTCCTCATTCCTATGGCTGCCAACATCGTTGCCTCCAGCACAGAGACAGATAATAGGATTGCTCCCATTACTATATGTGGAATGATTATTTTCCTTTCCAACGCTTAAAACTTTGCATTTGTCTGTATTAAACTGCATCTGCAAGTTCTCCGACTACTGCATCAATCTATTCAGCTCTTCTTGGAGCGCTCTAGTGTCCTCGTCAGAATGAATTCGACGGCCTATTATGGTGTCATAGGCAAACTTGCTTATGTCGCTATTTATTCCCTCATCTATGTAATTTTTGTAAATTGTGAACAACAAAGGGCCCAATACTCACCCCTGTTTGCCTACGATTTTTTCAAAAACCAGGCTTATTTTTCTATACTTCGAAGCTAAGGACCTGTCTTTTGCTTTGTGGATATGTATCACATTTGCCATTTTCTACTTATCTGGCATTATGCTAATTTGTAGTGATATGTTGAAAAGACTAGCCAACGGTTTACTAAGTTCCTCCTTACATTCCTTTAAAACACTTGCGAACAGTTCATCAGGGTCTGGGGATGTGTTAGATTTTATTAACATGCTTTTAGGCATCGAAGTGCTGCTATGTGATTGGCTGATTAGATATCTGTAGTATCTGAATGCTCCTCTGTTACCCTTGACTTTTAATTCACCACGTTTTTGTGATTCTATCTTTATTCGTACACCTTTTTTTTTTTTAATTTATGCTGGGACTTCTGATGCTGGGACTCGCTTCTGAAGAGAGTGTGAGTGGGAGAGAGGGAATTATTGTAGATAGCATGGTAGACGGAGAGATAAGATGTGGTACTATTAGGGATGGTCGGGAGAGGAAGAGAGAGGATGGGGGACTACAAGTAGGAGTGAGAGAAGAGAGAACAAGGAAAGGAGATGGGCCATGAGTGTTGTTTAGACTGGAGAAGACATGAAGGGGCAGGGATGAAAGAGGTGCAATTGTAGTGGTAAGTGGGGAAAACAGATTGGAGGGATGGGAGACTTGGATAGTGGGCTGAATGTATAGAGTGAAAGGGTGAAGTGATGGAAGGAAAAGAGGATGAGTAGAATTATAATACGGAAGTGAGATGAGGTTGAGCATAACAGGAATAGAATGTTTGTTGCTCCTGGTGCAGGCAGTGAAAGGTAAGGTTGTGGGAGAGATTGTGTGGGAAGAGACTGGACAAAGAATAAGAACATAAGAATGGAGGAACACTGCAGAAGGCCTACTGACCCATACAAGGCAAGTCCTTATCAAAACAACCACTACCTAAGAATTTACTCCAGTACTCACGACACCAATCAAACCCAGCCCCTCCCACTCATATATTTGTCCAATCTCTTTTTAAAGCCACCCAAGGTCCTAGTCTCTATCACCCTACTCGGAAGATTGTTCCACGCATCTACAACTCTGTTCGAAAACCAGTACTTGCCTATGTCCTTTCTAAATCTAAATTTATCCAATTTAAATCCGTTATTTCTCGTTCTTACTTGGTTCGATATCCTCAGTATTGTATTAATATCTCCTTTGTTTATGCCCATCATCCACTTGTACACCTCGATGATATCTCCCCTCATTCTACGTCTCTCCAGAGAGTGGAGATTCAACGCTCTAAGTCTATCTTTATACGGGAGATTTCTTATACTGTAAATCATTTTAGTCATTCTTCTCTGTATGTTCTCCAAGGAATCTATATCCATCCTGTAGTAAGGAGACCAAAACTGAGCTGCATAATCCAAATGAGGTCTCACTAGTGATGTATAGAGCTGTAAAATAACTTTTGGACTTCTGTTGCTTATACTTCTTGAAATAAATCCTAGTAGTCTGTTAGCCTTATTGCGCACACTTAGCCACTGTTGTCTTGGCTTTATATTTCTGCTTACCATGACTCCCAAGTCTTTTTCACATTCTGTATGATCAAGCTCTACTTCACCTAGTTTATAACTTCGAGGGTTATTTTCATTACCAAGGACTAGCACCTTACACTTTTCCACATTGAACTTCATCTGCCACTTTTCAGACCAAGACATTAATTTGTCCAAATCCTCCTGAAGTTTACTGGTATCCTCCTCAGAATGAATCATACGGCCTATTTTTGTATCATCAGCAAATTTATTCATGTCACTTGCAATTCCTTCATCAAGGTCATTTATGTAAATTATGAACAACAATGGTCCTAAAACTGATCCTTGTGGAACGCCACTAGTGACTAATCCCCATTCAGATTTGACCCCATTAATGGAAACTCTCTGCTCTCATGCTAGAACTTTACCTCCTATACCATGAGCTGCCACCTTTCTTAAGAGTCTCTTGTGAGGTACTCTATCGAAGGCTTTACTGAAATCCAAGTAAACTATATCATAATCTTTATTACTGTCTACTGCCTCAAATGTTTTATTGAAAAACGTCAGTAAATTTGTCAGGCAGGAATGACCTCTCGTGAACCCATGCTGAGATTTATTAATCAAATTATGTTTTCAAGGTGACTTCTAATAATATCAGCTATAATTGATTCTAATAATTTGCCTACTATAGACGTGAGGCTTATTGGACGGTAATTTGATGGAATTGACTTATCCCCTGATTTTGAATATAGGAACTACATTAGCTATCTTCCACATCTCTGGCACAACACCAGTTAGGATGGACGTATTAAACACATTCGTTAATGGCTGACTAAGTTCCATCTTGCATTCTTTAAGTACCATGGAAAACAACTCGTCGGGTCCCGGGGACTTATTTTGCTTCAGTTTATCTATCTGTTTGATAACCATGTTCCTTGTGACAGTAATTTTAGTTAATTTGAATTCTTCAGGAACTGAATAATTGTCAATTTCTGGAACCTCATTTATGTCATCCGTCGTTATCCGTCAGCTGTCCATTCCCAATTTTCAGAATGAGAGGGCAAAAGGGGGTTACGTGTTGCTTGTTGTTAGATCTTTATTCTTTTTGCATACTGAATCTTGTGCCTCCACCACTGCTTCCGTGATTTACTTTGTGTTTCCTCTTCACCCACCTTATCTTCATAGCTTTTCTCTGCTCATATGTTCGATCCTTATACATATGCAGTATTTCAGTGTACCCGTCTGACTTCCTGAGGCTTAAGTTCCTGTTTAGTACCCAATCTCTTTTTGCTTTTGATTGAAAAATAACTGGGCTTTGTCATTCTCTTTTTTTTCCAATCCCACTTTGAAAAATAAATCCAAACCATTCGTTTTCCTTTCCTTCAGTCACTTGCTACTCTACTGTTTGACTCACCTTCTTTTGTGTTTATTCATTCTGTCTCTCGTATTATTTGTAATCTAATCTGTTTGTATTATATTCGAGAAGTTCTTCACCTTACTATTCTGAGCTTATTTTTTTTATTGCCCTTTCCCAGCATTCACCTAGTTAGCTCACCTTCCCTCTTACTATGCCTGTCTCTTCACTCAACATCTTGTTCCTCCTCTGTCTTTTTCTGAATCTGTAAAATTTTCCTTCAATTTCTCTATTCTTTTTAGTTTCTAAACCTTCAATGAAGAGATCCAAGAACTTTCGTCTTCCCCCCCACGTCTTCTCATCATCCATGTCACACAACCTTCGGCAGTGCCCTTTTGTATTCGTCCTTTTTTTCCTTGTTCATTACTGTCTTACTTCCTCCGCATTTTTTCCTTTCCCTATTCTCCACTATACTGTTTTCACTGTCTGCTTTAAAAATCATTTATACTGGTGATGTTATTACTGGGCAAGATTTCACCTAGTTTTAAAATGTTATCTTTCTTATCCTCATAACACAACTCAGCAACGGTCGATCTTGTTATCTCAGGCCCACTGCTGTGGGCACCCCTTTGCTCCAAATACCTCAGACCTGCTCGTTCCAGTATCGTGGGCGGAACCTCTGGAAGAGTACAATGGCTACTCGCAGTGGCTGGAAAATCGGAAGGCTGATGAGTGTCACTCAAGAATACTCGCCGGCTAGGGAAGTCCCACCTCAACTAGTATGGACACATACGTGTGTCCCACACAGTAGCTCACTTCGGGAGGATGTTAACTCGTCACCTTGATAGGATCTCAGGAAATGTGGTCATGAACACTGTGTTGATGAATAAAACATATGGAACACCTATGTTTCCTTATGGGAGACGTTTCTCCCACCAGGGGTTTAACCGATCTAATTTAAAGTAGTGATGTATCGGATATCCGCATCCGCGGAACATCCGCACAATTTCTTACATCCGCATCCGCAAAATACACATCCGCATCCGCGGATATCGAAATTTTCACATCCGATACATCTCTAATTTAAAGACGTTTATAAGAGTGATAAGAGTCCTGGTGAGTGATAAGTCCCCTGGTGAGTGAGGCATCACTCACTGCAAATGAATCTTTTTCAACAGCTTGTCAACATTACATTGGTTCAGATGATGCTATGCGTGTCGCTTCTCCTGAATTTTCGGCTCCATGTTTCACTTCTTTGAACCTTAAGTTTGCTCACTATCTCTTATTCACTTTGCTACACCTTGACCACTCCTCACTCCATCTGCGTAGTTATCAAACCAATTATTAATTTTCTACGAGTATTATCCTAGGTGAGGCAGATTTAGAAAACCGACGCCTGACACTTGCCAGGGAAAATGGTGGTCAATGACATTTTGGTTCACTCACTCTCCACACTCACTTGCTTTGTCCTGTGTACGTGCTCAACCACCACACCAGTAGCTATTTATTATTACCACTCGTTGACATTAACCGGTTATTTATGCCATATGATTAAATACATGGGCAATATATTAAGGTTTATAATAAGAGACACACTTATAGTGTGGAAGGTTCACTTTCTCCCTACCAAATCCCTGAGGATTTTGACAGGAAGCCCTCAACTGAACCATGGCAGGTGAGGGGCTCTTGATTCAAGGCTCTGAATTTATTCTCCCATTACTCTCAGCGAATATGAATGAACCTTTGCGGGTTTAGCGCTTCTCACCTGCTTAAAATAAGTAAAATACCCACTAAAAACTAGATCGTTTGAGTGTCTGCCCGAGTGTGTGTGTGTACTCATCTAATTGTGGTTGCAGGGGTCGATTCATAGCTCCTGGCGTGTATGTGTGTGTGTACTCCACTAATTGTACTTGCAGGGGTCGATTCATAGCTCCTGGCGTGTATGTGTGTGTGTACTCACCTAATTGTACTTGCAGGGGTTGATTCATAGCTCCTGGCGTGTGTACTTACCTAATTGTGGCTGCAAAGGTCGAGACTCAGCTCCTGGCCCCGCCTCTTCACCGTCCGCTACTGGTTCTCTTCTCTCCCTGCTCCATGAGCTTTATCATACCTTGTCTTAAACATCCTGTCCCTATCTACCGTGTCGATTCCCCGCAGTATTTTGTATGTCGTTATCATGTCTCCTCTAACCCTTCTGTCCTCCAGTGTTGTTAGTCCTATTTCCCTCAACCTTTCTTCGTAGGACAGTCCCCTGAGCTGTGGAACTAACCTTGTCGCAAACCTTTGAACTTTCTCTAATTTCTTGACGTGCTTGACCAGGTGTGGGTTCCAGACTGGTGCTGCATACTCTAGTATGGGCCTGACGTACACGGTGTACAGTGTCTTGAACGATTCCTTGTTAAGGTAACGGAACGCTAACCTTAGGTTTGCCAGTCGCCCATATGCTGCCGCAGTTATCTGGTTGATGTGTGCTTCCGGAGACGTGCTTGGTGTTATACTCACCCCAAGGTCTTTCTCCTTTAACGAGGTTTGTAGCCTTTGTCCACCTAGCCTGTACTCTGTCAGCGGTTTTCTTTGCACTTCCCCGATCTTCATGACTTTGCATTTGGTGGGATTAAATTCGAGAAGCCAGTTGCTAGACCAGATGTCGAGCTTGTCCAGGTCTCTTTGAAGTCCTGCTTGGTCCTCATCCGATTTGATTCTCCTCATTAATTTCACATCATCTGTGAACAGAGACACTTCTGAGTCTATCCCTTCCGTCATGTCATTCACATACCAAGAATAGCACTGGTCCTAGGACTGACCCCTGCGGTACGCCGCTCGTCACAGGCGCCCACTGTGATGCCTCATCACGCACCATGTGTGTGTGTGTGTGTGTACTCACCTAATTCTGGTTGCAGGGGTCAATTCATAGCTCCTGGAGTGTGTGTGTGTGCGTGCGTGCGTGCGTGCGTGTGTATTGACCTATTTATGGTTGTAGGGGTCGATTCATAGCTCCTGGCGTGTGTGTGCGCGCGCGTGTACTCACCTAATTGTACTCACCTAATTGTGGTTGCAGGGGTCGAGACTCAGCTCCTGGCCCCGCCTCTTCACTGTCTGCTACTGGGTCTCTGCTCTCCCTGCTCCATGAGCTTTATCATACCTTGTCTTAAAACTATGTATGGTTCCTGCAAACCACTATATCTTTCTCTAGACTATTCCACTTCCTGACTACTCTGTGGCTGAAGAAATACTTCCTAACATCCCTTTGACTCATCTGAGTCTTCAGCTTCCAGTTGTGTCCCCTTGTTTCCGTATTCCCTCTCTGAAACATCCTGTCACTGTCTACCTTGTCAATTCCCCGCAGTATTTTGTATGTCGTTATCATGTCTCCTCTGACCCTTCTTTCCTCCAGTGTTGTTAGTCCTATGTGTGTGTGTGTGTGTGTGTGTGTGTGTGTGTGTGTGTGTGTGTGTACTCACCTATTTGTGGTTGCATGGGCCGAATCATAGCTCTTGGCCCCGCCTCTTCACTGATCGCTACTAAGTCACACTTCCTGCTCCATGAGCTTTATCAAACCTTGTCTTAAAACTATGTATGATTCCTGCCTCCACTACGTTACTTTCCAGACTATTCCACTTCCTGACAACTCTATGACTGAAGAAATACTTCCTAACATCCCTTTGACTCATCTGAGTTTTCAACTTCCAATTGTGACCCCTTGTTTCATTGTCCCATCTCTGGAACATTCTGTCTCTGTCCACCGTGTCAATTCCTCGCAGAATTTTATGTCGTTTTCATGTCTCCCCAACCTTCCTGTCCTACAGTATCGTCAGGCCGATTTCCCTTAACCTTTCTTAGTATGACATTCCCCTTAGCTCTGGAACTAGTCTTGTTGTAAACCTTTGCACTTTCTCTAATTTTTTGACGTG
The DNA here is from genome assembly GCA_009830355.1 of Cherax destructor. Taxonomy (NCBI): domain Eukaryota; kingdom Metazoa; phylum Arthropoda; class Malacostraca; order Decapoda; family Parastacidae; genus Cherax; species Cherax destructor. Next base: position 40,296 of record WNWK01008324.1, on the reverse strand, counting down.
CTTGACCAGGTGTGGGTTCCAAACTGGTGCTGCATACTTCAATATAGGCCTGACGTACACGGTGTACAAAGTCTTGAACGATTCCTTGCTAAGGTATCGGAAAGCTATTCTTAGGTTTGCCAGGCGCCCGTATGTTGCAGCAGTTATCTGGTTGATGTGCGCCTCAGGAGATGTGCTCGGTATTATACTCACCCCAAGATCCTTTTCCTTGAGTGAGGTTTGCAGTCTTTGGCCACCTAGCCTATACTCTGTCTGCGGTCTTCTTTGCCCTTCCCCGACCTTCATGACTTTGCATTTGGCGGGGTTAAATTCGAGGAGACAGTTGCTGGACCAGACTTCCAGCCTGTCCAGTTCTCTTTGTAGTCCTGCCTGATCCTCATCCGAAGTAATTCTCCTCATTAACTTCACATCATCTGCAAACAGGGACACTTCTGGGTCTATCCCTTCTGTGAAGTCATTTACATATACCAAAAACAGCACTGGTCCTAGGACTGACCCCTGTGGAACCCCGCTCGTTGTACTCAACTAGTTGTACTTCACTGGCCGCTACTCGGTCACTCTACCCGCTCCATGAGCTTTATCATACCTCTCCTTAAAGCTATGTATGGATCTGCCTCCACTACATCACTTCCCAGACTATTCCACTTCCTGACAACTCTGTGACTGAAGAAATACTTCCTAACATCCCTGTGGTTCATCCGAGTCTTCAACTTCCAACTGTGTCCCCTTGTTGCTGTGTCCCATCTCTGGAACGTGTGTGTGTGTGTGTGAGCACAGCGGCTGGTCCACGGAGGTAGGGAGTACTTATTGATTTTGCGATAAAATTCACAGTAGAGTATTGTGTGAGAGAGATTCTTACTGTTGAGTTGTGTGTTGCCAGATGCTGCTACCCCGGGTGTGAGCTTAGAGACAGGGAGAACCACACTATCCTGCACCAACCACACTATCCTGCACCAACCACACTATCCTGCACCACCCACACTATCCTGCACCAACCACACTATCCTGCACCAACCACACTATCCTGCACCAACCACACTATCCTGCACCAACCACACTATCCTGCACCACCCACACTATCCTGCACCAACCACACTATCCTGCCCAACCACACTATCCCACCAACCACTATCCTGCACCAACCACACTATCCTGCACCAACCACACTATCCTGCACCAACCACACTATCCTGCACCAACCACACTATCCTGCACCAACCACACTATCCTGCACCAACCACACTATCCTGCACCACCACACTATCCTGCACCAACCACACTATCCTGCACCAACCACACTATCCTGCACCAACCACACTATCCTGCACCAACCACACTATCCTGCACCAACCACACTATCCTGCACCAACCACACTATCCTGCACCAACCACACTATCCTGCACCAACCACACTATCCTGCACCAACCACACTATCCTGCACCAACCACATTATCCTGCATCAACCACACTATCCTGGACCAGATACCACACTATCCTGCACATACCATACTATCCTGCACCAGACACCATCCTGCACCATCCACATATCCTGTCATACCAATTCCGATACCACATATCCTGCAGATACCACATATGTGATTCAGATACCATTCATGATGTGATTCAGATACCACATTCTGATGATGATTCAGAACCATGTCATGATGATGATTCAGGATACCATGGTTCATGATGGTTGATTCAGGATACCATTGTTCATGATGGATGATTCAGGATACCATGGCTCATGATGGATGATTCAGGATACCATGGTTCATGATGAATGATTCAGGATACCATGGTTCATGATGGATGATTCAGGATACCATGGTTCATGATGGATGATTCAGGATACCATGGTTCATGATGGTTTATTCAGGATACCATGTTCATGATGGTGATTCAGGATACCATGGTTCATGATGATGATTCAGGATACCATGGTTCATGATGGATGATTCAGGATACCATGGTTCATGATGGATGATTCAGGATACCATGGTTCATGATGAATGATTCAGGATACCATGGTTCATGATGGATGATTCAGGATACCATGGTTCATGATGGATGATTCAGGATACCATGGTTCATGATATATGATTTAGGATACCATGGTTCATGATGGATGATTCAGGATACCATGGTTCATGATGATGATTCAGATACCATGGTTCATGATGGATGATTCAGGATACCATGGTTCATGATGGATGATTCAGGATACCATGGTTCATGATGGATGATTCAGGATACCATGGTTCATGATGGATGATTCAGGATACCATGGTTCATGATGGATGATTCAGGATACCATGGTTCATGATGGATGATTCAGATACCATGGTTCATGATGGATGATTCAGGATACCATGGTTCATGATGATGATTCAGGATACCATGGTTCATGATGGATGATTCAGGATACCATGGTTCATGATGGATGATTCAGGATACCATGGTTCATGATGGATGATTCAGGATACCATGGTTCATGATGGATGATTCAGAATACCATGGTTCATGATGGATGATTCAGGATACCATGGTTCATGATGGATGATTCAGGATACCATGGTTCATGATGGATGATTCAGGATACCATGGTTCATGATGGATGATTCAGGATACCATGGTTCATGATGGATGATTCAGGATACCATGGTTCATGATGGATGATTCAGGATACCATGGTTCATGATGGATGATTCAGGATACCATGGTTCATGATGGATGATTCAGGATACCATGGTTCATGATGGATGATTCAGGATACCATGGTTCATGATGGATGATTCAGGATACCATGGTTCATGATGGATGATTCAGGATACCATGGTTCATGATGGATGATTCAGGATACCATGGTTCATGATGGATGATTCAGGATACCATGGTTCATGATGGATGATTCAGGATACCATGGTTCATGATGGATGATTCAGGATACCATGGTTCATGATGGATGATTCAGGATACCATGGTTCATGATGGATGATTCAGGATACCATGGTTCATGATGGATGATTCAGGATACCATGGTTCATGATGGATGATTCAGGATACCATGGTTCATGATGGATGATTCAGGATACCATGGTTCATGATGGATGATTCAGGATACCATGGTTCATGATGGATGATTCAGGATACCATGGTTCATGATGGATGATTCAGGATACCATGGTTCATGATGGATGATTCAGGATACCATGGTTCATGATGGATGATTCAGGATACCATGGTTCATGATGGATGATTCAGGATACCATGGTTCATGATGGTTGATTCAGGATACCATGGTTCATGATGGATGATTCAGGATACCATGGTTCATGATGGATGATTCAGGATACCATGGTTCATGATGGATGATTCAGGATACCATGGTTCATGATGGATGATTCAGGATACCATGGTTCATGATGGATGATTCAGGATACCATGGTTCATGATGGATGATTCAGGATACCATTCTTCACGATGATTGATTCAGCATAGTATGGTTTATTCAGCATATATATATATATATATATATATATATATATATATATATATATATATATATATATATATATATATATATATATATATATATATCTTATCAGTCAGTCAAGTGTTATCATAATGGCATGCGTTATCCAGTGCCGCCCTGAGTCAAGCAGTGCTACTCTGTGCCAGCCAATGGCCTCCTGAGTCAAGTAGTGCCTTTCTGTGCCAGCCAGTGCCACTCTGCTCCAGTCAATGTCTTCCTGAGTCAAGCAGTGCCACTTTGTGCTAGCCAGTGCTCTTCTGAGTTAAGTAATGCTACTCTGTGCCAGCCAGTGTCCTCCTGAGTCAAGTAGTGCCACTCTGTGCCAGCCACTTCCCTCCTGAGTCAAGTGGTGCCAGTCAGTGCCACGCTGAGTCAAGCAGTGCCACTGTACCAGTCAGTGTCACCTTGATTCAAGCAGTGGCACTCTGTGCCAGTCTTTGCCCTTTTGAATATTCCTGGAGTATTCCTGCAGAGGGTTTCGTGGGTCAACGCCCCCGCGGTCCGGTCTGAGACTAGGCCTCGTGGTGGATCCGGATCTGATCAACCAAGCTGCTACTGCTGGCCGCACGTATACCGACTTACGATCCACATTCCGGCTGATCAGGTACTGACTTTAGGTGCCTGTCAAGCGCCTTCTTGAAGACAATCAGGGGTCTATTGGTAATCCCCCTTATGTATGCTGGGAGGTAGTTGAACAGTCTTGGGCCCCCTGAGTCAGGCAGTGCTACTCTGTGGCATCCAGTGCTACTCTGAGTTAAGCAGTACTACTCTGTGGCAGGCAGTGCCCTCCTGAGTCAAGCAGTGCCAGTCTGTGGCAGCCAGTGCCCTCCTGAGTCAAGAAGTGCCACTCTGTGGCATTCAGTGCTACTCTGAGTTAAGCAGTGCCACTCTGTGCCAGCCAATGCCTCTCTGAGTCAAGCAGTGCCACTCTGTGCCAGCCTTTGCCCCCTGAGTCAAGCAGTGCCACCCCTGTGCCAGCCAATGCCATCATCAATTAAGCAGTGCCACTCTATGCCCGCCAGTGCAACCCTGAGTCAAGCGATGCCACTCGGTGCCAGTCAGTGCCACCCTGTGTCAAGCAGTGCCAATCTGTTCCAACCAGTGCCACGATGAGTCAAGCAGTACCACTCTGTGCCAGCCTTTACCTCCTGAATTAAGCAGTGCCATCCTGAGTAAAACAGTGCCACTCTGTGCCGTCCAGTGCCATCCTGAGTCAAGCGGTGCCACTCTATGGCAGTGAGTGCCACTCTGAGTTAAGCAGTGCCACTCTGTGCCAGCCAGTGCCTTCCTGAGTCAAGCAGTGCCACTCTGTGGCAGTCAGTGTCCCGAGTCAAGCAGTGCCACTTTGTGCCAGCTAGTGCCACTTTGTGCCAGCTAGTGCCATCCTGAATCAAGCAGTGCCACCCTATGTCAAGCAGTGCCACTCTGTGCCAACCAGTGTCTTTCGGTGTAAGAGTCATGTAGTGCCACTCTGTGCCAGCCAGTGCCCACCCTGAGTCAAGCAGTGCTGCTCTGTGACAGCCAGTGCCACCCTGAGTCAAGCAGTGCCATTGTATGCCAGCCAGTGCCACCCGAGTCAAGCATTGCCACTCTGTGCCAGCCTTTGCCACACTGAGTCAAGCAGTGCCACTCTGGGCAGCCAGTGCCACCCTGAGTCATGCAGTGGCACTCTGTGCCAACCTGTGCCCTTTTAAGTCAAGCAGTGACACTCTGTGGCAGCCAGTGCCACCATGAGTAAACCAGTGTCACCATGAGTGCCAGCTACTCTGGTCACCAGCAGTGGGTAATGGACACCACTGTGGCAGCTGGTCTGGTAACCAGCATTGGATGGTGGGTACCACTGTGGCAGCTGGTCACCAGCAGTGGGTGGTGGGTACCACTGTGGCGGCTGGTCTGATTACCAGCAGTGAGTGGTGGGTACCACTGTGGCAGCTGGTCACCAGCAGTGGGTGATGGGCACTACTGTGGCAGCTGGTCTTGTCACCAGCAGTGGGTGGTGGGTACCACTGTGGCAGCTGGTCTGGTCACCAGCAGTGGGAGGTGGTCGCCACTGTGGCAGCTGGTCACCAGCAGGGGGTGGTGGGTACCACTGTGGCAGCTGGTCTGGTCACCAGCAGTGGGTGGTGGGTACCACTGTGGCAGCTGGTCTGGTCACCAGTAGTGGATGGTGGGCACCACTTTGGCAGCTGGTCTGGTCACCAGCAGTGGGTGGTGGGCACCTCTGTTGCATCTGCTCTGGTCACCAGCAGTGGGTGGTGGGTACCACTGTGGCAGCTGGTCTGGTCACCAGCAGTGGGTGGTGGGCACCTCTGTAGCAGCTGGTCACCAGCAGTGGGTGGAGTGTACCACTGTGGCAGCTGGTCTGGTCACCAGCTAGACAAACTAATCAACAGTAATCAATGCTACTCTCGCATGCACTTCATTTATTACAGAGGGAAGATTCCTTGCTCATGTGCTCCTCTATCTCTCTCTCTCTCTCTCTCTCTCTCTCTCTCTCTCTCTCTCTCTCTCTCTCTCTCTCTCTCTCTCCCTGCACTGGTGTAGTGTTGCTGACAGTGTTGCAGCTTAACTGTACAACATTCTCAAAGCACAACCTTAATTTTCGTCCACTTTTCCTACTCCCAGTTGTCAAGTTCCTGTTTTGAAAACCAGCCACGTGTTTTAATCACGCACTCTCTCACACACACACACACAGACACACACACACATACCCACACACGAACACACACACGAGTCATGGTACATGGCGAGGTGTCAGAGTGGGCGCCTGTAACGAGCGGGGTGCCACAGGGATCAGTCCTAGGACCGGTGCTGTTTCTGGTATTTGTGAACGACATGACAGAAGGAATAGCCTCCGAAGTGTCCCTATTTGCAGATGATGTGAAGTTGATGAGAAGAATTCAATCGGACGAGGACCAGGCAGAACTACAGAGGAATCTGGACAGGCTGCAAGCCTGGTCCAGCAACTGGCTCCTGGAATTCAATCCCTCCAAGTGCAGTCATGAAGATTGGGAAAGGGCAATGAAGACCACAGACGGAGTACAGTCTAGGGGGCCAGAGCTTACAAACCTCACTCAAGGAAAAGGATCTTCAGGTGAGTATAACACCGGGCACGTCTCCTGAGGCGCACATCAACCAAATAACTGCTGCAGCATACGGACGCCTGGCAAACCTAAGAACAGCATTCCGACATCTTAATAAAGACCCTGTACACTGTGTACGTTGGGCCCATACTGGAGTATGCAGCGCCAGTTTGGAACCCTCACCTAGCCAAGCATGTAAGGAAACTAGAGAAAGTGCAAAGGTTTGCAACAAAACTAGTCCCGGAGCTAAGGGGTATGTCCTACGAGGAGAGGTTACGGGAAATCGACCTGACGACACTGGAAGACAGAAGAGTTAGAGGGGATATGATAACGACATATAAAATACTGAGAGGAATAGACAAGGTGGACAGAGACAGAATGTTCCAGAGGTGGGACACAGCAACAAGGGGTCACAGTTGGAAGTTGAAGACTCAGATGAACCACAGGGATGTTAGGAAGTATTTCTTCAGTCACAGAGTTGTCAGGAAGTGGAATAGTCTGGGAAGTGATGTAGTGGAGGCAGGATCCATACATACCCTTAAGGAGAGGTATGATAAAGCTCATGGAGAGGGTAGAGTGACCGAGTAACGGCCAGTGAAGAGGCGGGGCCAGGAGCTGTGACTCGACCCCTGCAACCACAACTAGGTGAGTAAAACTAGTGAGTACACACACACACATACCCACCTGACGATACTGGAGGACAGGAGGGATAGGGGGGATATAATAACGACGTATAGAATCTTGAGAATAATCGACAAGGTGTACATGGCCTGAATGTTTCAGAGATTGGACACAAAAACAAGGGGACACAGTTGGAGGTTGAAAACTCAGACGAGTCATAAGTATGTTACGGAGTATTTCTTCAGCCTTAGAGTTGTCAGGAAGTGGAACTATCTGGAGAATGATGTAGTGGAGGCAGGATCCATACATAGCATTAAGACGAGGTATGATAAGGCTCTTGCAGCCGGGAGAGAGTGGACCTAGTAGCGACTAGCGAAGAAGCGGCCCCAGGAGCTGTGGATCGACCCCTGCAACTACATATAGGTGAGCACTTATAAGTGAGTATACACACACACACACACACCAGACATTGTCTCACTGTGGGTTCTGGGAGAGAAACGTGTTATCCTCTGGATGATCGTTGAGTACCAGGCAGTTGCCTGAGATGTGTAAGACTTTATGTGTCCAGCTCCCTCTTGAAGGCGTTTATCCCATCAAATATAAACTTAAGGAAATTCGGAAAGGAAAAGAATGCCGTAAACTCTGTATAGGCATGCGCTTCAGATGCTGCAAACCTCACTCAAAGGAAAGGACCTAGAGGTTAGCATAGTGCCTAGCATATCACCCAAAAATGCACATGAACTGAAAAAAACTCTGCCACGGCAGCAGGTTGGACGAATTTAAGAGTAGCTTTCGGAAAAAAAAGAGTCATTCAAGATCCTATTTAAAACATACGTCAGGTCCATCTTAAAGTAAACATCACCAGCATGGAGCCCCTCATGATAAAGGAAGTTGAAGTATGAGGAGAATAGAAAAAGTAGGAAAGACATGATAATAACGTAAGACAAATATTCAGTGAGCTTGAGAGAGTGATTATGAATAAAATGCTCCAGAGGCCGAAGATGAAAGTTAAAAAAAATTTCAAGCCAAAAGGATGTCACGAAATATTTCTTCATCCACAGGGTGGTCAGGACTGTATACTCCATACACAGTTTTAATAGTAATGATAATAATAATAATGATAATAATAATAATAATAAATAGGAATAATAATTTATTTTCATAAAAAGTATGAAAGGGCCCGTGAGACTAAGAGGAAGCGAGATCGATCATGACTAGTGAAAAACCAGAGGCAGGAGCTGAGCCTTGACCCTCGCAGCCAAAGATAGGTGAGCACACATACACACACACGCACGTGCGCCAAACACACACATGAACAAGAACCGTGGGAAGCAAGACTGGTGGAGGCAGTAACAGAAAATTTCATGACCCCGATCTTCGGAAGAAACCACAAGAATGTGAACAGGAAACGAACAAGCCGCCTGACTGAGGCCTTACTTTCACTGTGAACAAATTGAACATAAAAGAAATACATTATTGACTACCAACAGCAGCTCTTCAGCACACAGAGCTGAGCTTTCAGCACACACACACACACACACACACACACACACACACACACACACACACACAAACTAGAGCTGTGACTCGACTCCTGCAACCACATATAGATGAGTACAAAAAGGTGGCTTTGACATCTAGTAATTACTACTACTGCCCCCCCCCACACACACACCAGTTTGGAACCCACAACTGGTCAAGCACGTCAAGAAATTAGAGAAAGTGCAAAGGTCCTACGAAGAAAGGTTAAGGGAAATCGGCCAGACGACACTAGAGGACAGGAGGGTTAGGGGAGACAAGATAACGACATATAAAATACTGCGAGGAATAGATAAGGTGGACAGAGACAAGATGTTCCAGAGATGGGACACAGAAACAAGGGGTCACAATTGAAAGCTGAAGACTCAGATGAGTCAAAGGGATGTTAGGAAGTATTTCTTTAGTCATAGAGTTGTCAGGAAGTGGAATAGTCTGGCAAGTGATGTAGTGGAGGCAGGAACCATACATAGTTTTAAGACGAGGTATGATAAAGCTCATGGAGCAAGGAGAGAGAGAGGACCTAGTAGCGATCAGTGAAGAGGCGGGGCTAGGAGCTGAGTCTCGACCCCTGCAACCACAAATAGGTGAGTACAACTGGGGAGGAGGAGGTGAAGAAGCTACTACGTGAGAGAGATACTTCGAAGGGGTGGGACCGGATAAAATCTCCCCGTGGGTCTTGAGAGAGGGACCAGAGACAGTGTGTGCGCATCTAGCAACAGTCTTCAGCAAGTCTATCAACACAGGGCAGCTGCCGGAAGTGTGGAAGACAGCAAATGTAGTCCCAATTTTTAAGAAAGGAGGGAAGCAGATAACGTTAATCTTCAGACCAGTGTCAATGACATGCATAGTATGTAATTTTTTGAAGATTATCAGAAGACTAGTAAAGCACCTAGAAAGGAATGGGTTCATGCACGACAACCAACACGGCTTTGGATATGGTAAGTCCTGCCTCGCAAACGAACTGAGTTCTGCGACAAAGTAACAGAAGTCAGGCAGGAGAAGAGAGGGATGGGTAGCTTGCATTTTCTTGGATTGTATGAAGGCTTATGACATAGCTCCGCACATGAGATTGGTACAAAAGCTAAGAGGAGCAGGCAGGAAAAACAGGGAAACCACTACAAAGGATCAAGGCATAGTTGACAGGAAGGAAACAACGAGTGGTGGTCCGTGAAGGTGTCGAAATGGGTGCAAGTAGTGACGGGTTCCACAAGGATCAGTACTAGGGCCGGTGCTATTTCTTGTATACAGATGTGTCCCTGTTCACAGATGACGTGAAACTAATGAGGAGAATACAAGCATAAGTGGACCAGAAAAGGTTGCAAATGGATCTAGACAGGTTGCAAGGTTGGTCCGCCAGATGGCTCCTGGACTTTAACCCCAGCAAATGCAAAGCTATGAAGTTTGGGGAAGGGCAAAAAAATACCGCAGACGGAGTACAGGCTCGGGCAAAGGCTGTTAACCAGCATATCACCTGAGGCGTACATCAACCAATTAGTTGCTGCAGCAAATGCGCGTCTGACAAATCTAAGACTAGCTTTTAGACATCTAAGTAGGGAGTCATTCACGACACTGTATACCGTGTACGTCAGACCCATGCTGGAGAATGTAGCACCAGTATGAAACCCACACCTGGTCAAGCATGTTAAGAAACTGGAGAAAGTACAGAGGCTTGTAACGAGACTAATCCCGGAGCTAAGGAAATATGTCTTATGAGGAGAGATTAAGGCAACTCAACCTGATGTCACTAGAGGACAGAAGGACTAGAGGTAATATGATAACGACTTACAAAATACTGAGATGAATAGGGACAGATTGTTTGAGAGATGGGAAACAAGAACACTAGAACACACCTGGAAGTTGAAAAACCAGATGAGTCATAGGGACATTAGAAAGTATTTCTGCAGTCTCTGAGTAGCCAGTAAGTGGAACGACCTCGAGATTGACATGGTAGAGGCAAGATTCATACATAGTTATAAGAAGAGATACGATGAGGCTCTCGAAGCCAGGAGAGAGTAGAACTAGTAGCTATCTGCTGCTAGGTCTACTCTACACACACACACACACATACTTAGTGAGGATGATCAAAGATCAGAAGGTCGATTCAGCCCCTGCAGCACTTACCATCGCTAAAATGCTGGAATTCAATAAAATGTACAAAATATGAATAGGAGAGGCCAAGTGCAGCTTCAAAGTTTCACCAAAAAATGTCTTGTAGAAGGAAACAAGTTACTTGACGATGTCAAGTATAGAAACAAGATGAAAGTCTTCCGTACTTTCTCCCGTAGAAACGCCAACAAACAAAGGCAAGCAGCAGCCTGTTTCTCTGAAGAACGATGTGGAACTCAGAGGAGGAATTTTAACTTCGGATAGTTCTTTCGCCATGAGACTCCTCAGGAATGTCCTACGGCACTTCCTGATGGAGGAAACCTCCTACTAGTGACCTACTAGAGCTGTATTGACATAAAATAATGGAACCTGTTGCAACTAGCATAGTTATAGATGGAGCATCATTATCCAGATGCTGAAGCTAAGCATAGCAAAGAACTTCATTATGTTCAGGATATATTCATCCAACACTTGCATAGAATTCTTTAAGCTATATTACGCCAGGACCTGGTCTGGGACAATTATGTTACAGATTCCCTGAAAGCCAGTGACAAATCAAAGTTTGGTAAAGCAATGCAGAGTCGTTTAGTGGCTACAACTTGCATTCCAAGCAACTGGCGAAACTTTTTTCAAGAGGAAACCAACAAAACAGAGGTGTTCGGGTTCCTGTTAGAAGCACTTCTCCAGCAGTCTGACAAGGACAGACAGCTCGTCATCACTGGTGGAGAGACAGTTCGCAGTCAGCCGCAGCTGTCAGATATGGCCTTGCTCACCCCATATACCCATGAAGAAGCTGCCAATCGCACAATATTTCATTAATTTTATGTTGCCCATCATGATCACGGTAAGATACTCATTCGGACTGTTGACACAAACCAGAAGATGGACTCTGCCTTGCACTTGCAAGTAGCAAGAACTTTCGGTACTTGGAACCCCCATGAGAGAGCAGCTGACCTGGGGAGTCACGAGCACTGCCAGTGTTTCACTCACTGACTGGATGTGACACTTTCCTAGTTTCTCTGGACAAAGTAAGATAACTGCCTAGACAGTCCGGGCTGTGTTGTGAGAACTGACGAAGGCATTACTAAATCTTTCTTCAACACCAAGTGACATTCCTGAAGATGTCTCGCACACTATCGAGAGGTTCGTTATTCTGCTCAATGGCAGAACCAGCACTCAAACATTGACAAGACACGAAAGAAGTTGTTTGCGAAGAACAGCATATAGCGCTGATTTCCCAACGAAGGCAGCTCTGGAGGAGCGTCTCAAGAGGGTAGCCTGAGGGTGTCCCTGTGTGGGGTCAAACACAGATACCAACGCCTGAACTGCCTTCCCCAACCAACTAGAACTTGGATCAAGAATGATAAAGGCTGTACGATGGGTAATTGACAATATTACCATAGGCAGCCTACACTTGCCATGATCTCTTGTCATGCAAATACAAGGACTGTGTAAAGTGTTGCAAATACATGAAGACTGTGAGCGGGGAGCGCTCACAGTTCCTGGTCACTGAGCTGTAATCAGAAAAGACTGTAAAGTATCGACAACTTATTTAATCCCATTACAAATATGAGAGTAGATTTATTTAACCACTTGGCACTTTCATGCAATTTTAAATAATCAAAATGTAATGAAAATCAATGATGATAAGCTAGGGTGATTATATAGATTATTTCTAGTGTAAATTATGTTTAATAAATGATGTATGATATATTCTTGATAGCAGAAGACTTAATTTTGATAGCGTTCAAAATTTTCAGTAAAATGTCTTTTTCTACAAATAAATGGATTCCTTTTTCTTTTAAAAAACACTGTAACATCCATTTAGTACATTACATCACTTAGTAGTAAATCACTTAATGTAATGTTCTCAACGATTTTAATTACATGTTCAAGACACCAAGAGAGCACAATAACATGTTCAAAACACCAAGAGGGCACAATAACATGTTCAAAACTCCAAGAGGGCACAATAACATGTTCAAAACACCAAGAGGGCACAATAACATGTTTAAAACACCAAGAGAGCACAATAACATGTTCAAAACACCAAGAGGGCACAATAACATGTTTAAAACACCAAGAGGGCACAATAACATGTTCAAAACACCAAGAGGGCACAATAACATGTTCAAAACACCAAGAGGGCACAATAACATGTTTAAAACACCAAGAGGGCACAATAACATGTTCAAAACACCTAAGAGGGCACAATAACATGTTCAAAACACCAAGAGGGCACAATAAGAAAACGATCCTTCAAGACGACATTAGATTATTTAAGTGAAGCAGACATAGAGGACAGCGAATATTGAAGAACCATGGAGCCGGTGACACTGTAATGATACACGGTGTTGTAGTTCTTCTATTATTCGCACAAAATATGTACAACATCGTGTTAATAACATGTAAAGAATCCGAGTAAATAATAAGAGAACACCCTGCAGCTTACCTCTTACCCTTCAACCTTTGCCATTTAAATCACGGTATAAAAGAATTAAATCAAGCTCTTTTAAAACACTATTATTTTATGTGAACGATTATAACGCAAATAGTTTATTTATATTTTAAAGCTTGACCAATCATCTGTTAAGCCCAGAAGTTTTGTCAATACAGGAAATCACTCTTTACATGTATATCTTATTTCCCTAAGAGGCAAGATGGACTCAGGAAGCAGCTTACTTGCTGGCATCACTGAAGATAAACATGACACATTGCCTGCCATGTATCAGGATCCAACACTAATCCACCCTGTTTAAACTAGATTCCTCTCTCCCTGAACGTCACTACGTGTTGTTTTGATCAAGACCAACCATTGATGCGTGTTGTTGACTGCAGAGCCTAACTGCCTCTGGGCTTATCTCACAACTTGTCTCACATATCCTATTCTCATTGCTTATCTCTTCATGTTTTTTTTTAAATACACATCATTAGTCCCATTCAAACTCTTAATACAAAATATACCTCAAAATATATAGTAATAATAATAACATAAATGACTTTCAGGTAAAAATTGAATCCTACATGTAACTGTTATCACATAAGGAGTAAGATAACCGGAGAGGACAAGGAATCGATCCATGTTGACTTGAATAAACTGCAAAAGTGGTCAAGAAAGTTGTTATTAATATAAGTATCCTTTGGAGAAAGAGCTTATATATGTGTGAGATACCAGAGAGCTCATACAGGGCAGACATAGATCTTTTGCATAAGAGAGGTAGTACATCACTAGCCAATAATTATAGACCAGCAGCCCTAACATTCCATATCATAAAAGTCTTCGAAAGAGTGATGAGATGCCAAATTAAAAACTTTATGAACCAGCACAATCTGCACACCCCAAACCAACCCGGTTTTAGAAATGGGCGATCATGCTTGTCGCAACTGCTAAGCCACTATTACAGAATTGCAGAGTGGGGTATGTGTCGAGTATGTTACACTTTATTCGACGTTCATCACACAACCATTGGCATGCCATCTCGACCAGCAAACTGGCAGTTCAGAGTATAGCAGTTCTGGGGCCCCACTGCTGTATTTATTGTCCAGTTCAACCCACCAATCAGGTGAAAGCACGCTTCCCCAGCCAAGGTGACGTCATACCTGTCTACCTGGCTGGGAGGGCAAACTTTCGCCATTTCTAGTCGAATTAACTCATTGCTTTGAGTGGCTCTTGGCTGTGTTTGCCTTGCCCTGTTGATTGCTATATTGCTGACTTTGTTTACGACCAGGTGCTACAGGCTTTGAATTGCTACTTGTGTTTAATATATGGGGGGCCTGTCCGGAAGCCATTGTTTTCCCTGCACTGCATTGGACTACTTCCTTACGCTGCTGCTATGATTACGTTGCTTACATTGCTGTTGTACATTGAGCGTATTCCTACAGAGCGGCGCTTGTTATAGCGCTGGCTGGTAATGCCACCTACTCGTATGAGGTATTTGGTGACGGCATATACTATGCAAAACTTGCCCAGAGTATCTCTACAGCGCTGCTGGCGTATTGCTCGTTCAATTGGCATTGAGTATCAATGTATTCTAACTACTGCAAAGCAGTTAGAATAAATTAAGTTCCGAATTGTACAGTGTGGCGTTTCTGCCTGGTGAATCAGCTGCTACGGGACCTCGTGTTAGGTTGTCTTTCCCAGTCGCAGAAACGAATGGTGGATCTGGTTTACTTCAGGGTCAATCGGCTTCGTTGGTGCTTGAATTGGCGAAAATTACACTTGAGCAAACTAGTGAACAGCATATCTTTCCAAAGGAAGAATATGACAGAGAAGACAATTCCAGCGTAAGTGTGATGATACATTTAACGTCCAGAAATCGGTGCCCTTGGTACCTCCTTTCTCTGAGTCAGATCCTGAACAGTGTTTCAAGTCATTCGAAAATCAAGCTTGAGCTTTGCAATGGCCATTCAAGCATTGGACAGCACTTATTCATACGACATTGTATGGTAAAGCACAGGAATTCATTTCAGGTCTGAGTAATGAAGACTTATCTAATGTATAGCGTTGTGCAGGCTGCTGTGCTAGGTGCATATCAATGTATACCTGCAAAATATCGACGAGAGTTTAGGTTAAACAGGCGTCAACCAGGGCAGTCTTGTGTAGACTATGACCACCTTTACCAAGTGGTATAAGGCAGCTGGTGTCTCTAACTTTAGCAAGTTGGTACAACTCATTATTGTAGACAATCTTTTTGAGTCTGTTGATCAGGAGGTGAGGGTCTACCTAGATTATATGCCCGTAACCACCATGGACGCGACCAGGTTAGCAGATACCTTTGAGGCTAATCGGGTCCTAAATGGAAGATCTCACGAGTTTTGTATGGACAGAGACCATCGGGAAAAGACTTCTGCTGGTAGTTGGAGGACGGAAGCTGAGAGCGAGTCACGACTCCCACCTCAAGACCAGTAAGACGCGCGAGACAAGATTCCCGAACCTGTATCCTGTCACTACTGACGTAAGCCCGACCACAGCAAGTCCAATTGCTTGAAACTTCAAAAACGGTCTTCCACAAAAGGTAAGGCGAATAAATCGGGTTTTCAGCAACCCACTGGAAATATTAGATCATTAACAAATATCACCATTAACCATAGTAAAATGGATGCTTGCATGGCACCGTTCTACAGATCTAGTCAAATAACATTAACGGAGCTGGATTCTCCCATTCAGGTGACCACCTTAAGGGACACCTGTCCTGATAAGTCCTCATTAAAGTCATCAGTGCTTTTAGAAGCATTTGCTGGAACTGTCTTTTCCATTCCCCTACATAGAATTTATGTTAACGACCAACATTACACTAGCTATTTAACTAACTGTAGGAGTATCGGGGGCGTTCCCAATGAAAGAGGCACTACTGTTACTTGGTAATGACGTCTTGTGTCCCGATCCTATTGTGACTACGGAAAGCCCTATCCATTTTTTAGTTTTGGCCGAAACTCTGACAATGACCAAGGGAAAGTCTGGCGAGAATGCTGACCTTACTTTGGGGAATTCCGACCTTTCGTTGGACACGTTGTTTTACGATGGTAGCTGGCCAAGGCCTCACAAATCAAGCGAAAGCTCCCTGGTCAGTCGTGTTGTGCTCGGCTGGTTTATTGTGCATCCCATGCTCATCCTATGAGCGGTAATGAGAATCCCTGATCAAACCTTCCTATTTCTGGGTGGCAGGATTGCCAGATGTTCCCGACTCTATGCCCGACAGACACACAGACTTTCAGGGAAGAGCAACAGACGGACCTTACTCTCGTCTCTGCTTTTAATTAAGTCGGCGGTTTCTGAAGGCAACGCTGCCCTTCTCCCTCCCACTAAATATACACAGAAAAAATTGTTTCTCCTAAGTAAACCTACTGGTAAGGAGGTAAGGGGATGTTCATAGCTGAAAGATTGTTAGGTTTGGCCAAAACGTTAGTCTCAGTTGCTCATAATTCATCCAGGGGGAAACACTTGGGTGTCATGAGAACTCTGTATTGCATCTCTTAACATTTTTATTAGCCAGATTTAAAACGAGATGCAGGAGCTGCATCAGGCTCTGCCTTGAGTGTCAACAAGTGGAAAAACCCGGACATTACATCATATCTCTCCCACTTCGTCCTATACCAGCTGATGGAAAACCCTTTGCTAACTGTGCTCGTAACACGGAGGCGTTGGAAAAAAAACAAAACGTAGTTGTGACATACACAGGTTTTGCAAAGGTATTTATAACCGCGATTATGGGGTGATTGTACACAAAACTGAGGCCCATAGGCAGATGAATTTTTAAGTTTCTGATAGAACACGAAGAGCAGTAGTAAACAGAACAAAATCTTCTATCAGTGAGGTACAAAGCTCAGTACTTCAAGGCACTGTCCTGGCACCTCTATTGTTTCTTATCCTTAAAGAAGATAGATAAAAACACCCGTCACAGTTTTGTATCGTCATTTGCAGATGACACCAAAATAAGCCACTGAAAAACTGCAGGAAGATATAAGCAAGGTTTTCCAGTGGGCAGTGTAGAACATGACGTTCAGTGGTGATAAGTTCTAGCTGTATAGATTTGGAAAGAGAGGAGAGCTCAAAAGGGACACTTGTCTACAACATCTAAGAGGATCATCAAATAGAACGAAAGGAGCAGCTGAAAGACCTGGAAGTAATTATGTCGGTTGACCTTTCTTTCAAAGAACATAATAAGGCAAATGTCACGACAGCCAGGAAGCTGACGGGGTGGATAATGAGAACTTTCAAAACAAGGGAAATAATGCTAACGGGAACACTTTTCAAATCGCTTGTTCTCTCTCGTTTAAAATATTGTTCAGTGTTGACAGCCCCGCTCAGGCCAGGAGAGATATCAGAGTAGGAACAGATATAGAGATCGTTTACGGCTCTCACAGAGCCAATAAAGCATTTAAATCGCTGAGAATGCCTCAAAATCTTAAATATGTAATTATTGAAGTGGAGAAAAGATACATATACATGGAAAGTACTTGAGGGTCTATTCCCAAATCTGCACGCTTTTATAACAACAAACTGGAGTGAGAAGTGCAAAATAGGCCCAGTGGAAAGTATGAGCGCCGTGGGCACAATGAGAGAACATTGTATCAACATCAGTGGCCCCAGACTATTCAACAACTTACCAGAAGATATCGGAAGCACTACTGGGGCAAGTGTAGAAGTCCTGACGAAACTGGACAAGTATCTGCACCAGGTGCCAAATAAACCAGGCTGTGATGGATACGTGGGGCAGCTGGCCGCCAGCAGCAACATGCTGATTGACCAGAAAAGCATAAGACGAACCTGGCCCAAGGCCGGGCTCCGGGAGTAGAACAATTCTCGAAACTCATCAAAAGAGAGGCACTAAAAGAACGTATAAGCAGAAAGAATGACAGGAAGCACCGCACTATTCCAACCGCATAATTTTAGCAACATATGCAAGACTAGCTAACATTCCTGTTTTCAGGAGCCTTTATCGCCCTATCAGCCTCCTAGAAACTTAAGGCAAACTCTTTGAAAAGCTCATCAACCTTCGCCTTCGCAGATACCTTGAACACAACTCTCTCCTCACTGATGGCCAGTCTGGCTTCAGATCACGCCGTTCCAAACAAGATGCCATCAGCATCATCCTTCTCAACTACATTCACATAAACACTAAACAAGGAAACAAGACAGCCCTGGTTGCAAAAGACGTCGAAAAAACTTTTGACACAGTCTAGCATGAAGGGCTAAAACAAACTCTGCTCTAACTTTAACCTGTCTCTCACTACTCGTAAACTCCTTTGTAACCTCTTAGATGGCCGTACATGAGGATTAAATTCCAAGGCTGTTACTCAGACTTTCACAATAAATGCTGGAGTACCCCAGGGATCTGTCCTGTATACCACAACTCCATCACTCTAGCCTATGTAGATGACATTACACAGTTCATCACTCACTCCAGTATAGATACAATCACACACAAAACACAAAATGAGGTCGACAGGATAGCCTTCTCGGAACAAAAATGGAGGATCAAATCCAGCATTACATATATCAACAACAGGAAACGTCATCCTCCATTACCTGTCTAGCTCAGAACAGCTAACACCCGCACTTACTTCCCCATCACAAAGTCTATTACTGTCCTCGGGGTCAATCTTGACCACCTTCGTATACACACACACACATCCACTCAAAGCATGCCATAGCTAGTAAAGCCCTAACAGGTCTCTACAAGCTACGGCAAGTCTCACAACGTACCAAACTACACCTCTATAAAACTCTAATACGACCTCTGATTACTTACTCTCCTCTAGCCCTCTCTCTTACAGCTAAGATCAACAAACTTAAACTGCAGCGTATCCAGAACAAGGCTCTGCGCTGGGTGTTTGATGTCAGCTGGGATGACTTCGCCACAAGCGAGTCACTCCATGCCCAGTCAAACATCCCGGCGCTGAACGTGTACTGGAAGACGCTTAGTGACATACAGATTGACAAACTAGAGACACTACATGACTACTGGACCTCTCACCTTGACGATGACATTCGCAGACCTGCTAACCCACACAATCTATTCTACTCCTTGTATGACCCTGCTCCTAACCCTATTTATAGTTAACTTCTGCTCTCACTAGCTTGTCTTAACAGGTGTGGACCTCTAAAGATGTACCTTTTTAAAATCCCCCTCCCCTCCTTACATCACCATTGTATTTTCTCACAGGTATCTGCGCATGTTCATTTTAACGTCCACCCAATCCGTTTTGCCTTATCAGTCCTCCTCGCCACACCAGTCTCTGACCCACGATCGTATTAGCTACTGGGTTAAGCCCTGGTACTATAACTTCCATTCCTCTCACCAACCTACTCTTCCACTATCTCCACTCTCCCGTTCGCCCCACAAAGGTCTTACCTATACTCTCTTGATCTTGATCTTTAAAAGAAAATCATTGACAATATTATGGACAACCTAGATTGGGTCTATTTTATATCATGTGTCAGTAAACTGTCGGAACATTTTCAAGCAAATAAAGAAACTCGGGAAGATCCATTTTGCATATATTCTGATGAGTATATCTGCCTTAATGTGTGTACACTGAGGGGAACAGTACATATTTATGTGGAGGGATATATGTCTCATTCTCAGTATATATACGCTTAGATGTTATTTTAATCCCGGGAAGCTCATATTAGGGATTAAAGGATTTTAGGTTGGTGGTGAACAGGTGATGTGTAATGACCCTCGTGTGTCGATAGACTTTAAGCCCATAAAAAAACACTCAGATTTGCAAATCAAGTGGATAATAACAGACTGTTTGATCTGCAAGAGGAAGCGAATGGTGCAGATAAAAAAAATATACATAGTTTCAAGAGTGGATATGATAGAGCCATGGAGATGAAGACTTAGAAGCTATGAATTGACCCACTGCAAAAACAATTAGGTGAATACAGGTGAGCTTACAAACATACTCCTGACTGCCACCGCCCGTTCCCACGCCCACACGTACGTTACCACCACCGTCCATTCCCACGCCCACACGTACGTTACCACCATCGTTCATTCCCACGCCCACATTGCCTTCACCCCCCATTCCCACGCCCACTCCTACGTTACCTCTACCGCCCGTTCCCACGCCCACACATACGTTACCACCATCAACACAATCAACCCCCACCCACTTCTTTCACCCCTGCACCAATACACACCACCCCCACCCACATTTTCCCCACCCTCCACCAACACACACACACACCACCTAAACCAACACATTCACACACCACCTCCACCAACACACACACACACACCACCCCCACCCACCAACACACACCACCCCCTCCCACCAACACACACCACCCCCACCCACCAACACATGCCACCCCCACCCACATTTTCCCCACCCTCCACCAACACACACACACACCACCTCCACCAACACACACACACACCACCTCCACCAACACACACACACACCACCTCCACCAACACACACACACACCACCCCCACCCACCAACGCTCTCACCCACCAACCAACACACACCACCCCACCCACCAACACACACCACCCCACCCACAAACACACACCACCCCACCCACAAACACTCCACCCCCACCCACCAACACACACCACCCCACCCACAAACACTCCACCCCCACCCACCAACACATGCCACCCCACCCACTAACACACACCACCCCACTCACCAACACACTCCACCCCACCCACCAACACTCTCCCTCCCCACCCATCCCATCAATCAATATTTCTGCAACTTTTTTTCCTATAAATCTCTTCTTTCTGTCGCTTGCAACTTTCCATCATTCACTTAACTTCCATCAGTCTTCAACTCTGACACTTGCATCAACTCTAACACTTTCATCATTCATCATCTCTGACACTTCCATCATTCACCATCTCTGACACTTCCATCATTCACCATCTCTGACACTTCCATCATTCACCATCTCTGACACTTCCATCATTCACCATCTCTGACACTTCCATCATTCATCATCTCTGACACTTCCATCATTCATCATCTCTGACACTTCCATCATTCATCATCTCTGACACTTCCATCATTCACCATCTCTGACACTTCCATCATTCATCATCTCTGACACTTCCATCATTCATCATCTCTGACACTTCCATCATTCACCATATCTGACACTTCCATCATTCACCATCTCTGACACTTCCATCATTCATCATCTCTGACACTTCCATCATTCACCATCTCTGACACTTCCATCATTCATCATCTCTGACACTTCCATCATTCACCATCTCTGACACTTCCATCATTCATCATCTCTGACACTTCCATCATTCACCATCTCTGACACTTCCATCATTCACCATCTCTGACACTTCCATCATTCACCATCTCTGACACTTCCATCATTCACCATCTCTGACACTTCCATCATTCACCATCTCTGACACTTCCATCATTCACCATCTCTGACACTTCCATCATTCACCATCTCTGACACTTCCATCATTCACCATCTCTGACACTTCCATCATTCACCATCTCTGACACTTCCATCATTCACCATCTCTGACACTTCCATCATTCACCATCTCTGACACTTCCATCAGTCATTATTACGAACACAGGTAATAAAAGGCCTGTTGACCTGGTCGTAATGGATTTGGAGCGAAAATAAACACCGCAGTAGTATTTAACTTGTATTTCCCTTCACCATCTATATATATTATGTACACTTATGTACAAGAGTTGAAATATAAGTGTACCACACGGTGATCAAGGCAAAGACAAAGAGCCTGAGAGAGAGAGAGAGAACCGTGCCCAACCAGCAGCTATGCGAGTCTGGCAAGGGATGACTGCGAGTGAAACCACGTCACCTCAGCACTTGGCAGGCCCACCTGTGATTGGTTAATGAACCAAGGTACTGATTTAACGATAGGTACCCTTACCGTTAAACCCTTAGCACCTGGTTCGCTGGTTGGGAAGCAGCCTTTATGGGAGTGTGTACATGCTCCGAATAAAGTGTAACATACTCTTTGCATGCCACATTCATCAACTCTGACACTTCCATCAATCACCAACCTCTGACACTTCCATCAATCAACCCTGACACTTTCATCAAGCATCAACTCTGACACTTTCATCAATCATCAACTCTGACACTTTCATCAATCATCAACTCTGACACTTTCATCAATCACCAACCTCTGACACTTCCATCAATCAACCCTGACACTTCTCAATCATCAATCGCAGCCTTTAACTAATGGAGAGTCACTCATACTCTACCATGGGATGGCACTGAGTGACAGCAGGGTTCCCGTGAATGGCAGGGGGTGACAGGGAATGAGAGGGGATGGCAGGTGGGGGCAGGGAGTGTCATTGAGCGGCAGGGGTGGCAGCGAGCAGCAGGGGATGGCACTGAGCGGCAAGGGTGTGACAGTGACTGACAGGGGCGGCAGTGGGTGACTGAGGGTGGCTGTGAGTGGCAGTGGATGGCAGGGGGCGGCTGTGAGTGGCAGTGGATGACAGGGGGCGGCTGTGAGTGGCAGTGGATGACAGGGGACGACTGTGAGTGGCAGTGGGTGGCATGGCGGCGGAAGTAAGAGAGACTTGTGGTTGGTCCTGCAGATAATGAGTAGCGGTCACTCACCTGCTCTTCCCAGAACACCTGAGCCACGGCCCGGAACTCCTCTCTCTTCTCTCTCTCTCTCTCTCTCTCTCTCTCTCTCTCTCTCTCTCTCTCTCTCCACACAATGGTTTTACAGGGCTAGGTTAAGAGTTCCTTCCTTTATTCACAAGCTAAGAGCTATTACCTACCTCAGCTATGAGACACAAATAGGGTATATGATGAAGTTGGAGCCATCTGTGGGCCAGCTATTTCATTTGGTCAACTGACTTTATTTTGTCAATGTCATTATGCTGCATGAACATGTCCCAGACTCGAGTCATCCTGGGAATAAATAATCTCAGATGAAGGGACGTTCTGGAGAAGGGTACAGCCAGAGTGTAGTTGTTGTTTGCTGCCCGTCTTGTTGTATAGAAGCTGTCTTCTCGCTTTCCTCGGAGTAGAGCCAAGTGTGGCACTTTGACAATACTGGCCTTATATATAACAGTAAGGTGTTGAAAGCTCTGCTGAAATAACAGATCTATCCAGCCAAGAGATGAATTGTCTTGCTGTGTTCTTTATTCTGTCAAGAAGTCGTAGGTCTTCCGTAAGCAACACTTTCTCGTCTGGCTCTTTCTGCTAGACATACAGGGCAGGGCAGGGTACAAGAGAGGACTTGAGGTTGTAGACAATGGAACAAGAGCTGAGACTCGACTGCCACAAACACAGCCTGGCGAGTAAACATGTAAACAGAGAAGCATTCAGTCATGTGCACGAGCACGTACATGCACATGGGAGCAGAGACACGAGCACGTATATGAAAACACACACACACACACACAGCCAGGTGCTGAGACTCGATCCCTGCAACCCCATATAGGTGAATACACACACACAAGTGTCTGGTGACAAGTGCCTTTGACAACTAGTAACGAACAAACGAACACGCACACATACACACACTCACACGCTCTCTCTCTTTCTATCTTTGTCTGTATGTGTGTGTGTGTGTCTCTCTCTCTCTCTCTCCCCTCTCTCTCCCTCTCCTTCTCCCTCTCCCTCTCTCTCTCTCTCTCTCTCTCTCTCTCTCTCTCTCTCTCTCTCTCTCTCTCTCTCTCTCTCTTTCTCTCTCCCTCATGACCAGCATCACTGACATGCATAACATATAAACTAGCGATGATACAAGGAAAGTGGTGGAGCACTTGAGATAAGTGCTATCATGAACAATAACCAGCACGGGTTTACAGATGGTAGGTTTTGCTTTACAAACTTTCCGGGTACTATGACACAGCAACAAAAGTGAGGCAATAATAGGAGGGATGGGTACTCAGCATATTCTTTAATTACAAGAAGTCATTTAGTATCTTACCTCAGAAGGGATTGGGACAAAATAACTGAAGGAACCGGGACGAATAATTGGGTATGAACTATGTACTACGGTGGACTGAAGATGACCTTAGAGGGGAGGAGACAAAGAGTGACTTGACAAGAGATGTCAGACTGGACAATAGTAACAAGCAAGGCTCTACAAGGATCGGAATTAGAACCAATGCTGCTTCTGGTACTTATGTATGAAATACCAGACAATATACTCAGATGAATCGCTATTTTCGTATTATGTAAAATTAATGGTGAGGATATAGAAAAGATTCGAATGAACCTGGACAAACTGTGGGACTGGGTACAACAACAGCAAATGTAAGATTATGAAGATTGGGGAAGGAGCATGAGGTGAGCACAGTGACGAGCATGTCACCAGAAGTACACATCAACTGAATAACCTCTTCAGCTAATACTTGTTTGACAGATGTAAGAGTAGCCGTCAGGAATCTCAACAGAGGATCATTCATGACCCTTTATACAACATATGTTAAGCCCCTCTTAAAGTGTGCAGCACCAGCATGTAACACTCACCTGATAAACCATGTTTAGATACTGAGGAAAATGCAGAGGTATTCAGAGAAGCTAGCTTAGAGCAGACACACACACACACACACACACACACACACACACACACACACACACACACACGTGAGCATGAGCCGTGGAAAGCAAGACTGATGGAGGCAATAAAAGAAAATTTCATGATCCAATATTTCAAAGAAACCACAAGAATGTGAACAGGAAACGAACAAGCTGACTGGGTCCGGCTCACACCCTAAGCAAACTGGACTTAAAAGAAATATTGACGACCACTAGCAGCTCCTTCAGCACACAGTGCTCAACCTTCAAGACGTGCTGCAAGTGGGACTGGAGAGAAGAAAAGGGACAACATAATTATGAACCAGACTTCAGGGATGTGGGGATAAAAGGTTTCCTGTATGAAGTTCAGTGGGAAAAAGAATGGGATGGTTAGTCAACCTGTGGGGTGGAGGGAGCCACAAGGTGCTGCTGGGCCACATAAATGTTCAAGACAAACAGGAGTAGCAGTGCAGAACAGAGATAGAACCTTATGTTAAACCCTTGGTTTAACATGAGATGCTACGAGGACATAGCGAGGAGTAAAGAATGCATGGCAAGGATGGAGGAAGTGAGCCAGAGCGAGAAAGACATAGTAGCGAAGGTCAAATGAGAATCAGAATTTCTCCACAGCTCTATACCGAGGAAGATAACCATGAATAAGGCAGAAGGAATAAGTACTCACTGAAGGCAACATAAATGTAAGCAATGACCTGAGCAGAAGATTGTAGAAGACACTGAGAGGGGCTGGGATGGTAGCAGACAGCAGGGACGAAAAAGCCGACCAACAGAAACTGAACAACATCCGTACATCAAGAGAGGAGGTGATGAAACTACCGGAAGAATTAGATTCAACAAAAGCCACGAGTCTTGCAAAAAAGAGCGACGGCATCGTGTGAACCTCACACGATGATCTACAAGAACACTGTGTGGTGATTCCTTGTTTTGAAAATAAAGTGAAATATTTAGCTCTGGTATTGAAGCAGATGCTTAAGCGTGATCGGGGGACATCATCAAACAAAACCAAGAGAATCAGGTTCTATGACGAACAAAATACAACCATCTATAAGTTACTAGAGAGGGGAACAACTACTCAACTTCTGGAAAATTGGATACAATATGGTAGCAACAGGACCAGCAAGAGTGAATGAATTACAGGCCAGCAACAGGACCAGCAAGAGGGAATGAATTACAGGCCAGCAACAGGACCAGCAAGAGGGAATGAATTACAGGCCAGTTAACAGGACCAGCAAGAGGGAATGAATTACAGGCCAGCAACAAGACCAGCAAGAGGGAATGAATTACAGGCCAGCAACAGGACCAGCAAGAGGGAATGAATTACAGGCCAGCAACAGGACCAGCAAGAGGGAAGGAATTACAGGCCAGCAACAGGGACAAGTAAACTGTCCACAAGCATTGCCTTTATCTCTGAAATTTCAAAATAATAATTACACACACGCATGCAAGAACGCATGCACACTCACTAATGAGAAGAATACAAACAAATGAGGACGGAGGAGGGGGATGGGGAGGCTGCAAAAGGATCGAGACAAACAGCAAGATTGGTGAAATAAGAGGCTGCTTGACTTCATCCCCAGCAAATGCATGGACAGGAAGTTTGGAGAAGGGGCCAGACGACCCGACACAGAATATAGACTCAGGGAACAGAGGCTACAGACCTCATTCAAAGAGGACCTGGGAGTAAACATACTTTGTATAAATGGTTTACGAAACCGACAAGTTGATAAATGAGACACTTATGCAACATTTGGGAATCTTTATTCTAAAAACGTTTAGCCAGTCAGTGGAATTTTTCAGTCCAGTAAAGAGAACTTTGGAAGATGAGTAATCAGTCCCTCAGCCCCTCGGACTCCTCCGTGCATATACTGTACCTTAATCAAAATTGATGGACTGAACACATCGACTCCAAACTGTGGGACTGATTACCTCAAATTTCTCATTTTCCACCGTTCTCTGTATTGGACCGATGAAGCCACCTGCTGGCGAATAACTTGTGCAACATTTTGGAATAAAGATAACTTGTGCAAAACAGCAGTAAGAAGCGAGACAAGCTTATCACTAGATGCTCACGTCACCTCAATAACCTCTGCAGTCACCCTCGCCTGGCAAATCTGAGAGTAGCCTTCAGAAACCTCAATACAGTCATTCCTAACACTGCATACAGCATACGTCAGGCCCGTGATAATGTTGCACTGTATGAAGCCTCAGTGAAAATGGTGCACTGTATGAAGCCTCAGTGATCATGTTGCACTGTATGAAGCCTCAGTGATAATGGTGCAATGTATGAAGCCTCAGTGATAATGGTGCAATGTATGAAGCCTCAGTGATCATGTTGCACTGTGTGAAGCCTCAGTAATAATGATGCACTGTATGAAGCCTCAGTGATAATGGTGCACTGTATGAAGCCTCAGTGATAATGGTGCACTGTATGAAGCCTTAGTGATAATGGTGCACTGTATGAAGCCTCAGTGAAAATGGTGCAATGTATGAAGCCTCAGTGATCATGTTGCACTGTATGAAGCCTCAGTGATAATGGTGCAATTTATGAAGCCTCAGTGATAATGGTGCACTGTATGAAGCCTCAGTGAAAATGGTGCAATTTATGAAGCCTCAGTGATCATGTTGCACTGTATGAAGCCTCAGTGAAAATGGTGCAATTTATGAAGCCTCAGTGATCATGTTGCACTGTATGAAGCCTCAGTGATAATGGTGCAATGTATGAAGCCTCAGTAAAAATGGTGCAATTTATGAAGCCTCAGTGATCATGTTGCACTGTATGAAGCCTCAGTGATAATGGTGCAATGTATGAAGCCTCAGTGATAATGGTGCAATGTATGAAGCCTCAGTGATCATGTTGCACTGTATGAAGCCTCAGTAATAATGATGCACTGTATGAAGCCTCAGTGATAATGGTGCACTGTATGAAGCCTCAGTGATAATAGTGCAATGTATGAAGCCTCAGTGATCATGTTGCACTGTATGAAG
This sequence comes from Cherax destructor, assembly GCA_009830355.1. Lineage (NCBI taxonomy): Eukaryota > Metazoa > Arthropoda > Malacostraca > Decapoda > Parastacidae > Cherax > Cherax destructor. The sequence goes on along the minus strand of WNWK01008324.1, from coordinate 12,398 downwards.
CCTCAGTAATAATGGTGCACTGTATGAAGCCTCAGTGATCATGGTGCACTGTATGAAGCCTCAGTGATAATGGTGCACTGTATGAAGCCTTAGTGATAATGGTGCACTGTATGAAGCCTTAGTGATCATGTTGCACTGTATGAGGCCTCAGTGATCATGTTGCACTGTATGAAGCCTCAATAATAATGGTGCACTGTATGAAACCTCAGTGATCATGGTGCACTGTATGAAGCCTCAATAATAATGGTGCACTGTATGAAGCCTCAGTGATCATGTTGCACTGTATGAAGCCTCAATAATAATGGTGCACTGTATGAAACCTCAGTGATCATGGTGCACTGTATGAAACCTCAGTGATCATGGTGCACTGTATGAAGCCACAGTGATAATGGTGCACTATATGAAGCCTCAGTGATCATGTTGCACTGTACGAAGCCTTATTGATCATGGTGCACTGTATGAAGCCTTAGTGATCATGTTGCACTGCATGAAGCCTCAGTGATCATGTTGCACTGTATGAAGCCTTAGTGATAATGGTGCACTGTATGAAGCCTCGGTGATCATGGTGCACTGTATGAAGCCTCAGTGACCATGTTGCATTGTATGAAGCCTCAGTAATAATGATGCACTGTATGAAGCCTCAGTAATAATGGTGCACTGTATGAAGTCTCAGTGACCATGGTGCACTGTATGAAGTCTCAGTGATCATGGTGCACTGTATGAAGCCTCGGTGATCATGGTGCACCTGCAACAACAGCACCTGTAACACCAGCACATACAGCAACAGCACTTGCAGCAACACCTGCAGCAGCACTTGCAGCAGCACTTGCAGCAACACCCGTAGCAGCACTTGCAGCAACACCTGAAGCAGCACCTGCAGGAGCACTTGCAGCAGCACCTGCAGGAGCACTTGCAGCAGCACCTGCAGCAGCACTTGCAGCAGCACCTGCAGCAGCACTTGCAGCAGCACCTGCAGCAGCACTTGCAGCAGCACCTGCAGCAGCACTTGCAGCAGCACCTGCAGCAGCACTTGCAGCAGCACCTGCAGCAGCACTTGAAGCAGCACCTGCAGCAGCACTTGCAGCAGCACCTGCAGCAGCACTTGCAGCAGCACCTGCAGCAGCACTTGAAGCAGCACCTGCAGCAGCACATGAAGCAGCACCTGCAGCAGCACCTGCAGCAGCACTTGCAGCAGCACTTGCAGCAGCACCTGCAGCAGGTTTGAAAGGAAGGCTGGGTTAAGGGAAAGGAATTCAGTGTTGAAGGAAGGGTTAGGATAGAGCAATGAGGAAGAAAGGTAGAGGAGGATATATTGACGGAGGAGGGTGGAATTAGGGGTTGAGGAGTCTTGGAGTTAGGGGTTGAGGGGTGGATTTAGGGGGTTGAGGAGGGGTGAAGTAAGGAGTTGAGGAGGGGTGGAAGAGGATTGGAGGAAGGGAAAGTGATGAAGAGCCAGGTGGGATGGAGGTGGAAGGGAGGTAGGGAGGGAAGGGGGTCATCCCTCACTAGACATGCACATTGCCGTTTTAGTGGGAGGGAGGGAGGATAGAGGGGGAGGGAAAGGGAGAGAAAATGGAGGAGAGGAAGAGAAAAGAATGGGAGAGGAAGGAATTATGTGAAGAGGATATGAACGAGGAAGAGAAGAGGAGGGGCGACGGGGCGAGGGAGGAAGACAGGAAGAAAGAGGAAGGAGAAAGGGAGGGAGAGAGGGAAGGAAGGAGGGAGAGAGGGAGGGAAGGAAGGAGGGAGGAGGGAAGGAAGGAGGGAGGAAGAGAGGGAGAGGAGGGGGGGAGGAAGGAAGGAGGGAGAGAGGGAGGGAGGGAGGGAAGGAAGGAGGGAGAGAGGGAGGGAGGTATGAAAGGTACATGACAACGTTATGCACAGTCACTGTATCCTGTGGTTGAGATTACCACACACTTTTACCATCACCATGCATCATCACTATCACCCTGCACCATCCCATGCACCATCACCCAGCACCATCACTATCACCCTGCACCATCACTGTGCACCATCAACCTGCATCATCACCGTGATTCATCACCATGCATCTTGAACCTGCACCATCATCGTGCACCATCACCGCGCTCCGTCAACCTGCACCATGCCAATCAATCTGTAACCATCACAGAACTGTTACAGTGTGAGCCAGTCAGTAGCGTGAGAGGGTCTGACTATCTGAAATGATCCCGAAAGCAAGGTAACCTCCCTCAGGCCGCCAATACTTTTTCCCCACAACGTTAATAAGTCACCTCAGCACCATGTTAGCCACTCGCTACCTGGACAGTGCACTCATCCTAGCTATCAATAACTGATGTGCATGTGAGTGGCTAAAATGATTATGCAGCACGTCAAATACAGGACGAATACCTCTTAACATAGATTGCGAAAAGGATTTAGGAGTTCTGGTTAGCAGTAATCTGTAACCAAGACAACAGTGCATAAGTGTTCGCAATAAAGCGAACAGAATCCTTGGCTTCATATCAAGAAGCATAAATAATAGAAGCCCTCGGGTTGTTCTTCAACTCTATATATCTTTGGTTAGGCCTCACTTAGATTATGCTGCACAGTTCTGGTCACCGTATTACAGAATGGATATAAATGCACTGGAAAACGTACAGAGGAGGATGAAAAAGTTGATCTCGTGTATCATAAATCTTCCTTATGAGGATAGACTGAGGGGCCCTAAATCTGCACTTTCTAGAAAGACGTAGAATTAGGGGGGAGGTGTATAAATGGAAAACAGGAATAAATAAAGGGGATGTAAATAGCATGTTAAAAATATCTAGCCAAGACAGGACTCGCAGCAATGGTTTTAAGTTGGAAAAATTCAGATTCAGGAAGGATATAAGAAAGCACTGGTTTGGTAATAGAGTTGTGGATGAGTGGAGCAAACCCCTGAGTACCGTCATAGAAGCTAAAACGTTGTGTAGTTTTAAAAATAGGTTAGATAAATACTTGACAGTCAGATTAAGTTTGGGACAGTCAGATTAAGTTTGGGACAGTCAGATTAAGTTTATGGATAGGGCTTTTTGTCTTAGTGATAGGAATAGGAGGCAGAGGGTATGTTTTCCTTGGGCTGGGATGAAGGATATTGTTAGCCGTCTGGACGACATAATGAGAGGTAATGGGAGCAATCCTATTATCTGTCTTAGTGCTGGAGGCAACGATGTTGGCAGACATAGGAGTGAGGACCTGATTAGCAGGTATAGGTCAGCAATAGTCATAATTAGGAAGGGTGGGAACCCTGTCATATGTGGTATTTTGCCAAGGAGAGGAGTTGGAAATGAATGGTTGTCCAGGGCAATTGGTGTCAATTGCTGGCTGGACAAATACTGTAAGGAGAATGCAGTAACATTCATTGACAAATAGGACCTCTTCTATGGCAGAAACTACATGTATGCCAGGAATTGGGGTTCACTTATCTAGGTCTGGGGTGGGGGCACTGGCAACTGAAGTAGAGGGAGCTGTTAGGGCTTTAAACTAGAAAAAGTTAGTGGTATGGGTTTTGGGGGAAAAACAGTGAAGTCCCAGTGTAGTAATATGAGTTCTAGGGAAACTAGTAATAGGCAGAATGAGGTGGATATTGGAAAGCCAGTAACATTAGGTGACAAGGACAGTAATAGGAATAGTGGAAAAACAGAAATGAGCAGGAAGGGTAAAGGGAAAGGAGGGTCTTTAAACATATATTATACTAATAGTCGTAGTGCTAGAGATAAGGTGGACGAGTTGAGATTAGTTGCTAGTGCAGATAACATTGATGTATTTGCCATAACTGAGACGTGGTTTAATTCGAAAAATCGGGACATGCCTGCTGAATGTCACATTCAGGGTTTTAAACTGTTCCAAGTAGATAGAAGTATCGGGAAGGGGGAGGGGCGGTGGCACAGTGTGTCCGAGATTGCTTGAACTGTTGCATAAAAACGGGTATAAAGTCTGAAATAACACATACAGAATCTGTCTGGATAGAATTTTCAGAGGAGCATGAAAAATTGATTTTAAGAGTGATATACCGTCCCCCAAACTAAGATAGGGACCAAGGGAGACTACTACGGGAGGAAATTGTTCAGGCCACAAGGCACGATAACGTAGTAATTCTAGGGGACTTTAACTTTAGTCAGATTGATTGGAATTTCTTGACTGGGAATTTAGAATCTAACGACTTCTTAGAAGTAGTTCAGGATTGTTTTTTGAAGCAGTTTGTGACAGAACCTACAAGGTTCTGGCAAACAAGGAAACCCTTGTTAATAATTTAGAAATTACAGAGGAACATACGGTGGTGTGGGTGCCTCCGAGGCTAGTGCACCAAACGGGAAGTAGAATGAAATTAGCTCAGAGGCACCCACACCCCAGTATGTCCTCGGATCAAGGTAAAACATCTAGCTCTGCTGGATGCTTGATTCTTGTAGGATTGCGTGGTCTTGTGGGTTAGAGTGTCATGTGGTTTTCGCTCACCATGAGGCGGCCCAAAACAACATGTGTTCAAATTTTCGGCTAGTTGCAGTGTTGTTTTATATATATATATATATATATATATATATATATATATATATATATATATATATATATATACATAATTACTAAACCTATACATCAAACGTTGTGTAGAAGCCTATCTCCATAATTATTACGATTACGTTTATTGTAATTATTATTCCACCTAGACACCTTTTTGTTATTAAAATTCTCAACTTTTACTAGGTTGGTTTGTATTCATCCAGTTATAATCGAAAGCGCCATTGAGAAGCCTCGTATAAAACAGACTAGAATTATAACTAACAAACTGTTACAAAACCAATAGCAGGCTAGATGCTAGAGGAGGATCAATAAGTTGACCTAGTATTCTCTGGAGATACATATGCTATTGGACGTCGCATTTTGTAAATGTGTCTTCTTCGAAGGAACTTTCGCATTGATTTTGGGTTATGTAAGTTCCAATTTATTAGTTTCATTACACAAATTGGTTTCTTTGCACTAAGTAAAGAGTGCCTCTTCTGATCGACTCCAAACCTTAAACTCTGGAGTGTCGTAAAGATTATGTTGATTTTGGGTTGTGTAGGTGTCAATTTATCATTATTATTGTTTTAAATTTAAGTACTCGCTTTCGTGCTATAATTTGTAGGTTTAGCACTTAGTTCTGATAATAATAATAATAATAATAATAATAATAATAATAATAATAATAATAATAATAATAATAATAATAATAATAATAATAATAATAATAATAATCAAAACTAAACGCTAAACCATCAGGGACATACGGCACTGCAGTTCTGATTATAATAAAATAATAATATAATTTGTTATGCCTCTCTCGATCGTCTTCAAACCATCAATACCGGTAACTTGACAGAGTGCAACTTATAAGAAGCTTAAGACTTAAAGTACTGATGTGGTTTGGGATATTGGTCTCTGTGCAACAAGTAGAGAATGACTTTTCTGATTGGCTTTAAAATTTTAAACCAGGTATTCCTTAGTGGACAATTCAAATTGATTTTGGGCTGTGTAGTGATAGTGATAAAGACTAATCCTTTCTTGATAAAACGTTTCGCCCATGAGTAGACCTTTTCAAGTACATATCTAATATGAGAAGCAACCCTTAAACAGTGCAAAGGTCATGTACAGTGTCGAGGTGCAAGAATCAGATGTGTCAAGGTTTAATAGAAGTATTGCAGGCTGCCTATTGGTACGTGTTAGATTTCTTTTTTTCTAAAACAATGTGTGCTATAGAAATTGCTGAAGTTAACACCAGTGTTTTGTTTGATGGTGCTTGTAAGTTTTTTTTTTTTGTAGACGATCCCAAGCGTCTACACTTAACTTATCGTCCATCTAGCTGTATCCCACGTCACTAAGTGGAAGTGGGAATTGCAGTGTTGTACACAAGCGTTATTAATGTTATCCATTCCACAGACGTATTTCTGCTCTTGTAGACGAATAGGCAAATTTCTAGCTGTCTTCCCGATGTCTTCCTGCATCACCTGCAGGAATGCTGTAAAACCCTTGTTCCCGATGCTGCAGTGCATCTTGTGTGCTTTACGTTTGCAATGGAAGATCACGTAGCAATGAAATCTGAGGTCAGGGGGAAGGCGCTATCTGCAGTATGTAATTTTGTTTCTCCTTCAAGAATTCGTCGTTGCGGGCTGTTTCTTAGTTTTCAGATCATGGCGGAGGAAAAGTGAATTAAGGGGTCTTTATTATTTGGTGTCCGGCATAGTGTTCCCTACAGAACATCATCATCTTGTCTGGTGAGTTGGACATCAAGGAAGGGGAAGGTGTTGTTACCTCTACCACTTTGTAACCCCTTCACTCTGAAAACTAAATTCCCGTTTTAAGGCACCATTATATAAGAAAGGAATCATTCAACGCACTCCATTATCGTTGTACGCTATTCATCCATCGTACATTTATTATAGTTCATCACAATTTACCACTCTTCAACACAACCTCCATTTAGTACAAATTACGAATTATTCTTTACATATCAAGAACATTTATCTCTATTCATTGAAGATTAAGCGCTATTCAACACCATTATTCACTACGCAACATTAGCCTTTAAGATTCATCTTTATTAAACACCTTATTTATACCTTTTAAAGTTTTATATATGTATATAATATCTAGTGGCCTATTATTATTATTACTATTATTGGGAATTGCTAAATTCCTATGGGTTATACAGTGCCTGGAAATGGGAGGTAATGAGATGTAAGCATAATTAGCCTAGCCTTAGACAATACAATTCTCGTTTGCAAGACAATGGCGTATTAGTCTTGATCAGCTGATTGAGAACTTTCGAAAGATGATTAGACTCAACGCACTTATTGATATTTACTTAATCATTAAAATGTATTTTTCAGAAAGCTAAATGCATTATGCATCGAAAATAATATATATATATATATATATATATATATATATATATATATATATATATATATATATATATATATATATATATATATATATATATATATATATATGTACAGTATACATCTTGATAAAATTGCGGAAAGTTAGTGCTGCGTGTCAGCGGTTGTGTCAACAAGTGTACGTTAAACCCCAGTGAATTACCCGATATTACGTGCATTTGAACTTGTATTTCGTACTTTATATACTAAAGATCTTATAAGAGTGCTATCACACTAGTTTTGTTTGCTTGTGGACGCTGAGAACTTCTCCGAAACTTAGACATTGGTGTAAAACAAGAAACAGTGACTAGGTGCTGCAGGCGTGTGACTGAGGGCAGCTGCTGCCTCAGGTATGTTAATAATTATCCGTGAAAAGACATTATTTGTGGTGCATCTCGTATTTAGTGACCTTTTTTTATTATGAATAATGTATGTTACATTGAAGTGCATTTATATAACTGAGAGGAACCCAGTCAAACTGCTCGACTGCTGTTAAGTACAATGATAAACATTTCATCTTTGTATTCTCATCTGAATGTTGTTCCGACTCCGTATTCTGGAGCTCTGGGAATTATATATGAATTGTAACGATTTTTTGCAATAATGTGCATAATGAGGTGGTCAGTCACGGGTGTTGTGGATTACCCGCCTCCAGCCAGGTAATGTTACCATGATAATGGCGGCCAGCTTGTTATATTTTACTTAGAATCTTATATGAAACAATTCAGGACCCCAAAGCCCGCACCATCTGTAATTCAGGATCACAGGGCCCCTCCACCCCTTGAAATTCAAGACTAGAGACCCCATCTGTATTTCAGGACCAAAGACTACCCCTTAACTAAAGGCTGCAGACACTCCACCCCCTTAATTAAGGATCGCAGACACACCACCTCTTAATTAAAGACCGCAGACACTCCACCCTCATAATTAAGGACCGCAGACACTCCACACGTTAATTAAGGACTGCAGACACTCCACCCCCTTAACTAAGGACTGCAGACACTCCACCCCCTCAACTAAGAACAGCAGACACTCTACCCCGTTAATTAAGGACAGCAGACACTCCACCCCCCTTAACTAATAAGCCTCCCACACCCCCTGTAACTAGGACCACAGTCCGCTCCACACCCTCTGTTACTCGACCCCAATCCCTTCCTCCTAACTCATGACCCTAGAGCCCCCCACCCCTGTAATTCAGAACCAAAAACTCCTCCACCCCTCTGTAACTCGGACCATAGACCTTCCCCCACCCTCTGTAACTCAAGACCACGGATCCCTCTCCTGTAACTCAGGATCAGAAAATTATAGTCCAGCAAATCAACCTGCCCCTACCCTACCCTTATTAGCTCAGGATCACCCTCCTCCCCCCCCTGCACTTTTTATATCTTCACTGAAATTTTAAACATTCAATGGCTACTTCAGTTAAAAAAAAAGTAGAAAAGCTGTGTTTGTCGCCAGGGATTGTAATTAGTATAAATGTAAGGTGTAGTGAACAAGCTACAGCAGCTCGCATGCCCCCCCCCCCTTCCCATAACTCCTATCTAGTTTTTCGAGCCATCATTTTACTCATAATTAAGTATCTCCAAAGGAGTACCTTTTAAGTTGTTGCCTGAATATTTTTTTTTTTGAAGACGCCACACCCGATCGGCTTCAAATTTTCAACTTTGGAGTACTAGAAAATCGGTCATGGCACTAATTGGCATGTGTAGGTGTCCTCTGGTCATTGTGATATAGACCGTTCCCTGTTGTTTTTTTTGGGTTTTTTTTTTTTTTTTGGGGGGGGTTGAGGGTGGGGGATAACTTGTGAAAGCCTCTTTCAGTCGGTTTCAAACCTTGTTTATCTTCCTTACAGAAGAGTAAGGTTCGAATTTATCTTGGAATGTGTAAGTGCAAAATCGCCAGTTTACTAACATTGTTAATATACTTGGAACTGTTGGATAGTGTGCAATAACTGGAAACAACATCTCCTAAATTTGCTTGCTACATATAAACCAAATGTAGATATAAACCCAGATGTACTCCTGTTAACCCTTTTGGGGCCTCCATCCTAGGCCTTTTGTATATCCATCCGTTTTTGCGCTACCGTCCACAGGATTCACAGTATATAGCGGCGCAAAATCTAAAAATCCCTTGCTGGTCCTATTCAAACTGTCAGTGTGTGTGCTATTTGCAGGAAGAGGCAACTTTGTAACCTCTAATTTGCTAGTTATAACAATTTTTGGAGTATCATACTCTTCTGGACGATAACGAAACTGGTATACCAAACTAAAAAAATAAGCAGACTTAATATAATATTTCATACTAGAGTGTGTATCGTTTCTTTACTAATTCCCTTTGACAGTTTAAGAGTAATTTTATCTAAAGCCTACAAGAAATAAATATTAAACTTAATTAAAAAAAAATTTAGAACAATATTATGGTCTATCGTGTTCTTTCGTGGGATAATAGGCACACGAACGTATATGCATAAATTGGTACACTCATACATACGCATACATTTGCACAGCATATAGGCTCACGCATACTGATAATGTAAAACTCATGAGAATAAAAACAAACGAGGACAAGGAAAGGCTGCAAGTGAATCTGGACAAACTGCAAGGTTGGTCGAAAAAGTGGTTGTTTGAATTCAATCCCAGCAGATACAAGCTCACAAGGATCGATAAAGAGAACAAGATAGGACACGGTGAAGACCTAGGGGTGAGCATAGTGCCTCGCATTAAGCCAGTCTCACATCAACCGAATAATCTATGCAGCCAATGCTCGTCTGGCAATCTAAGAGTGGCCTTCAGGAATCTCAATGACTAATCTTTCTGGGCACTTTCAAAACAAGAGATGCCAAGCAATGATGATCCTTTTCAAATCGCTTGTTCTCTCTAGTCTGGGATATTTCTGCACATTAACATCTCCGATCAAAGTAGGTGAAATTGCAGATCTAGAGAGTGTACAGAGAACCTTTACTGCACATATAAGTTCCATCAAACACCTCAACTCCTGGGAACGCTTGGAAGCACTTGACTTGAACTCGCTGGAACGCAGACGAGAGAGATATATCATAATCTACACTTGGAAAATCCTAGAAGAGATGGTCCCGAATCTGCGCACACAAATCACTCCCTAACAGATTTGGCAGGCGATGCAAAATACCCCCAATGAAAAGTAGGGGCGCCACTGGTACACTAAGAGAAAACACCATAAGTGTCCGGGGCCCAAGACTGTTCAACAGCCTCCCTCCAGGTATAAGGGGAATTACCAATAGGCCCCTGGCTGCCTTCAAGAGGGAGCTGAACAGATACTTAAAGTCGGTGCCGGATCAGCCGGGCTGTGGTTCGTACGTTGGACTACGTGCGGCCAGCAGTAACAGCCTGGTTGATCAGGCCCTGATCCACCGGGAGGCCTGGTCGTGGACCGGGCCGCGGGGGCGTTGATCCCCGGAATACCCTCCAGGTAGACTTTATACAACACATGTCAGGCCCATCTTGGAGTACGCAGCATGTATGTGGAATCCACACCTGATGAAGCATGCTAATATAATATGTATAAAACCTGGATAGATGGCATGCCTGAGTGCTAATAGAGTTTAGCACGTCGTTAGCAGGTTTCACGATTGCCTTATCCTAGCCGATGTAACGTAGGCTATTTTCTATGGAGTCGTAGGTGGAAATGGCTCCCACAACAGTGGAGTAAAAAGGGCAGCAAATCTTCATTAGCTGATCCCTGAAAATAGTCTGAGAGAACAACGGTCACCAAGCTGTTTGTAGTGAAGCAGCGCACCACACAAGACATGTAGATACTAACTGGTAACTTCAAAACTGCGGCTTTACTTCAGCTAGGTGCTGGAGGTGGCTTGTAAAAGGACAGCGATGTGGGCATATCTTCATTCAAATTTCTCTTTTGTTTGCTGTGGCATCCAAAAATGTATGGTAGATAATAATGTGTCACTGAGCTATTGTTAGCTCAAGCAGCCCGCTTTGTCTCTCGTGTCTGATGACCCAAGAAGAGTCACAAGGCTATAAAACAAAAAAGAACACAAAAGTTAAAAACTAGACAAGCACTCACTCAGCAGTTAGGCAGAGAGCTTTTAAAAATTAAGTTAATAAACATTCAGATCGGGTCCGGCTAACATGTAAAAACCCAACACTAAGAATAGAATAACAAATAACATAAGAGTGGAACCCCATACTTACAGACTTGATGGGAGCAGAAAGTCAAGTTATTAGAGCTCACTTGAAGGGTCCCTCGTCACCTCCCACCGGGTGGAAAAAAGGAGGGAGAGAGGTAACATTGCCAGTCAGTTACTCAACAAGCATCCTCTCACACGACCACCACCATTCATTTGTTCATCCACTCACTTAACTAACGAACTTTTTCCTCACACACCCCAGCAAATGCAAGATTAAGATAATTGGGGAAAGGGTGAGGAAGATTGGGAACTGAGTATAGACTCTGGGGACAGATGCTACCTTGGGGTGAGAGTATAGTGCCAAGTATATCACCGGAGGCACACGTCAAACAAAAATAATTTGTAGCTAAGGCTAGTTTGGCAAATCTAAGATTACCCTTCAGAAATCTTAAGTCATTCATGGCCCTTTATACAACATACTTAAGGCCCATCTTGAGTATGCAGCACCAAAATGGCACCCACATATGATAAACCATGTTAAGAAACTGGAGAAAGTGTAGAGGTAAGTTTTTTTTATATTTTATTTAAAACAGTACATACAATACATGTCATGACAAAATCGCATATTGAAACATATACATAAGCTCCTCACCCTACCAGAAAACGAAACACAAATATAATCAATCTCCTTCATATTAACCTATTTACTAGGTTGTCTTATCTTTACTGGAAAATATCAGAATACAACTACAAACTGCAGCAAAACTATACACAAAACAAAAACTGCCTTTACCTAACCACACCTCAATACCCATCTCCCTGCTCTCACATGTTACAAAAATTAAACACCACAACTGCCTTAATTAATAAAAATTAAAAATCATATTACATTCCATAAACACACATGAACAATACTGTCTCTGCAAAAGTCTTACCCAAACAGTCCGAAGACCTGGTATCACTGTAATACACCAAATAACATGAAACCATTACAGCTCTACCATGTACACTTGTAAACCCACTTCCATTCCCTTTTTTTTTTTTTTTTTTTTTTTAATGAAATACCCTTTCGAGTCAGACGTAAGTCATAATTCTAGTCACAAACAACATCTTATTAAACTTGTAATTGTGTACTATCCTAACTCCCCCTTTTTTTTTTTTAAAAACATATCTCAATACAACTGTAAAACCTCATCTATATTATATACAAAACAATTTTTTTCTTTGACCTAACAACACCTCGAACAAAATCCCAACACCCTACATTACTAATATTAATCAAAATTAACTGTCATTACAATGTAAGACACCACTATATTACATTCAACGATCACTTAAGATCAAAAACCTAACTCTTCAAA
>WNWK01008323.1:0-85590 GCA_009830355.1 Cherax destructor | reverse complement strand
TGTCTGGACCTCTATTATGTTGTGATCTGAGTATATTGTTTTTGATATGATGACATTTCGTATCAGATCATCATTGTTGGTGAAGATGAGGTCCAGCGTATTCTCTAATCTTGTGGGCTCTACTATTTGCTGGTTTAAGGTGAACTTGGTGCAGAGATTTAAAAGTTCATGCATGTGTGAATTTTCATCTGAGCTGCCTCCTGGTGTTATCTCTGCTACCACATTGTTTGCAATGTTCCTCCATTTTAGGTGCCTGAGGTTGAAATCCCCCAGTAGCAAGATGTTGGGGGCAGGAGCTGGAAGATTTTCCAGACAGTGGTCAATTTTCAGAAGCTGTTCCTGGAATTGTTGGGACGTTGCATCCGGGGGCTTGTAGACAACCACGATGACCAGGTTTTGATTCTCGACCTTTATTGCTAGTACTTCAACTACATCATTTGAGGCATTTAGTAGTTCTGAACATATAAGTGTTGGGTGTACCACACTTAGTTCTGTGTCGACGATAACCAGTGTTGGGTGTACCACACTTAGTTCTGTGTCGACGATAACCAGTGTTGGGTGTACCACACTTAGTTCTGTGTCGACGATAACCAGTGTTGGGTGTACCACACTTAGTTCTGTGTCGACGATAACCAGTGTTGGGTGTACCACACTTAGTTCTGTGTTGACGATAACCAGTGTTGGGTGTACCACACTTAGTTCTGTGTCGACGATAACCATTGTTGGGTGTACCACTTAGTTCTGTGTCGACGATAACTAGTGTTGGGTGTACCACACTTGGTTCTGTGTCGATGATAACCAGTGTTGGGTGTACCACACTTGGTTCTGTGTCGACGATAACCAGTGTTGGGTGTACCACACTTAGTTCTGTGTCGACGATAACCAGTGTTGGGTGTACCACACTTAGTTCTGTGTCGACGATAACCAGTGTTGGGTGTACCACACTTAGTTCTGTGTTGACGATAACCAGTGTTGGGTGTACCACACTTAGTTCTGTGTCGACGATAACCAGTGTTGGTGTACCACACTTAGTTCTGTGTCGACGATAACCAGTGTTGGGTGTACCACACTTAGTTCTGTGTCGACGATAACCAGTGTTGGGTGTACCACACTTAGTTCTGTGTCGACGATAACCAGTGTTGGGTGTACCACACTTAGTTCTGTGTTGACGATAACCAGTGTTGGGTGTACCACACTTAGTTCTGTGTTGATGATAACCAGTGTTGGGTGTACCACACTTGGTTCTGTGTCGACGATAACCAGTGTTGGGTGTACCACACTTGGTTCTGTGTAGATGATAACCAGTGTTGGGTGTACCACACTTGGTTCTTTGTTGATGATAACCAGTGTTGGGTGTACCACACTTGGTTCTGTGTCGATGATAACCAGTGTTGGGTGTACCACACTTGGTTCTGTGTCGATGATAACCAGTGTTGGGTGTACCACACTTAGTTCTGTGTCGACGATAACCAGTGTTGGGTGTACCACACTTGGTTCTGTGTCGATGATAACCAGTGTTGGGTGTACCACACTTGGTTCTGTGTCGACGATAACCAGTGTTGGGTGTACCACACTTGGTTTTGTGTCGACGATAACCAGTGTTGGGTGTACCACACTTGGTTCTGTGTCGACGATAACCAGTGTTGGGTGTACCACACTTGGTTCTGTGTCGATGATAACCAGTGTTGGGTGTACCACACTTGGTTCTGTGTCGATGATAACCAGTGTTGGGTGTACCACACATGGTTCTGTGTCGATGATAACCAGTGTTGGGTGTACCACACTTGGTTCTGTGTCGATGATAACCAGTGTTGGGTGTACCACACTTGGTTCTGTGTCGATGATAACCAGTGTTGGGTGTACCACACTTAGTTCTGTGTCGACGATAACCATTGTTGGGTGTACCACTTAGTTCTGTGTCGACGATAACCAGTGTTGGGTGTACCACACTTGGTTCTGTGTCGATGATAACCAGTGTTGGGTGTACCACACTTGGTTCTGTGTCGATGATAACCAGTGTTGGGTGTACCACACTTGGTTCTGTGTCGATGATAACCAGTGTTGGGTGTACCACACTTGGTTCTGTGTCGATGATAACCAGTGTTGGGTGTACCACACTTGGTTCTGTGTCGATGATAACCAGTGTTGGGTGTACCACACTTGGTTCTGTGTCGATGATAACCAGTGTTGGGTGTACCACACTTGGTTCTGTGTCGATGATAACCAGTGTTGGGTGTACCACACTTGGTTCTGTGTCGACGATAACCAGTGTTGGGTGTACCACACTTGGTTCTGTGTCGACGATAACCAGTGTTGGGTGTACCACACTTGGTACTGTGTCGATGATAACCAGTGTTGGGTGTACCACACTTGGTTTTGTGTCGACGATAACCAGTGTTGGGTGTACCACACTTGGTTCTGTGTCGACGATAACCAGTGTTGGGTGTACCACACTTGGTTTTGTGTCGATGATAACCAGTGTTGGGTGTACCACACTTGGTTCTGTGTCGACGATAACCAGTGTTGGGTTTACCACACTTGGTCTGTGTCGACGATAACCAGTGTTGGGTGTACCACACTTGGTTCTGTGTCGATGATAACCAGTGATGGGTGTACCACACTTGGTTCTGTGTCGATGATAACCAGTGTTGTGTGTACCACACTTGGTTCTGTGTCGACGATAACCAGTGTTGGGTGTACCACACTTAGTTCTGTGTCGACGATAACCAGTGTTGGGTGTACCACACTTGGTTCAGTGTCGATGATAACCAGTGTTGGGTGTACCACTTGTTGTCCTTCATTACCCACGAAATCGTAATGACACGATTGCAAACAAACCATACCACGGGTGGGGTTCGAACGCGACGGTCTGGAGTTCTGAGACTCTCTGACCGCGGGTTCGAACCCCACCCATGGTATGGTTTGTCCTTCATTGTTCATATTCTTCTGGTCTTCTTTTCTGCTGTTTTCAATTAACTTTTTAAGTGTTTCTCATTTTTCATCATATTTATTAGTGTCTTGTGACTGTATGTTGTTATTCTTTTGTTTTTCTCCAATGCTGCTGTATCTATATATTTTCCTGGCATAATACGTGTATATATGTTTTCTATGTATTGTAGCTCATGTTTCTGTTTGTGTGTTTTGTGCAGGGGATTTTTTCTCTCGCCTTCATTTTGTCATCTGTATCTCTCTTTGGTTTAGCTTTATCTGTTATGTCTGTGTTGGTGTTATAATAGCCTGTCCTTCCTTTGAAGTTTGTTTTTATTTGTCTGTGTACTTAGTTTTGTCTCACTATCTGTCACAACAGTGGGCTAAGACTCAGGTACCAAGTTATACTGGAGAACAAATAGAACACAACTGCACAGGAACTTTATTGAGACGTTTTGCCCGTAGAGCAAGCGAAACGTCTCGGTAAAATTCCTCCCTGCAATTGTGTGTCTGTTCTGCATTTGTCGGTTTTGTCATTTATCTCTTCTTTTACTGCTTGGTAACTATCATAGATATAATGTGGTACACAGCAAATTGGTAACGATAGGTATTGGGAAAGGGAGCTGAGGTAGTGGAGGCGAGCAGGTGTGTGAGGCGAGCAGGTGTGTGAGGCGAGCAGGTGTGTGAGGCGAGCAGGTGTGTGTGAGGCGAGCAGGTGTGAGAGGCGAGCAGGTGTGAGAGGCGAGCAGGTGTGTGAGGCGAGCAGGTGAGAGTTGGGCAAGAACTGAACTACAGGTGTCAAGACGGAGAAGCAGGTGTTGTAACTTTAAAAAAAATTGTTAAGCGAGGCAAAAAGACATCGCAGAACTGACAAATTTACATATATTTGCTGCTCGTATAGTCAAGAAAACATTTAAGCTACCGGGAACCACTCAGAATAATTAAAATATACTCTCTGATGCAGAGAGAGAGAGAGAGAGAGAATGATAATTCTGTATATACAAGGAAAATTTATGAGTTAAGTGCCAATTTGTGCATTATCAGAAGTGTAGAATGAAGAGAGTGAAAACCTAGAGCGCCGTAAGCACAATAAGAGAACACTGTGTCAACATCCGTGTTTGAAGACTTCAGCCTGCTACCACCAGATGTCAGAAATATTGCTGAAACAAAGGTTGAAGATTTTAAAAGGACGCTGAACACCGTCTTGCAACAAATGCCTGAAGAGACAGGTTGAGATGGTTATGTAGGCCTGTGGGCAGTTAACAGCAACAGCCTGGTTTATCAGGCAGTCAGTAAAAGAAAAAGTCTGGTATTAGGGTAGAAAAGACTACCACCACACACAGATATGTCACAGTTATTGGTAATAGTATTTTTCAGATTTTAAAATACAAGACTTGTCTAAGTCATTGGTTAACAACGTGGGTTCCAGGGAGCACCAGGGTTCCAGGGAGCACCAGGGTTCTAGGGAGCACCAGGGTTCCAAGGAGCACCATGGTTCTAGGGAGCACCAGGGTTCCAGGGAGCACCAGGGTTCCAGGGAGCACCAGGGTTCTAGGGAGCACCAGGGTTCCAGGGAGCACCATGGTTCCAGGGAGCACCAGGGTTCCAGGGATCACCAGGGTACCATTGAGCACAAGGGTTCCAGGGAGCACCAGGGTTCCAGAGAGCACCAGGGTTCCAGGGAGCACCAGGGTTCCTTTGGAGCACCAGGCAGCACCAGGGTTCCAGGGAGCACCAGGGTTCCAGGGAGCACCAGGGTTCCTTTGGAGCACCAGGGTTCCAGGGAGCACCAGAGTTCTAGGGAGCACCAGGGTTCCAAGGAGCACCAGGGTTCCAGAGTTCCATGGAGCACCAGGGTTCTAGGGAGCACCAGGGTTCCAGTCAGCACCAGGGTTCCAGGGAGCACCAGGGTACCATGGAGCACCAGGGTACCATGGAGCACCAGGGTTCCAGGGAGCACCAGGGTTCCAGGGAGCACCAGGGTTCTAGGAAGCACCAGGGTTCCAGGGAGCACCAGGGTTCCATGGAGCACCAGGGTTCCAGGGAGCACCAGGGTTCCATGGAGCATCAGGGTTCCAGGGAGCACCAGGGTTCCAGGGAGCACCAGGGTTCCAGGGAGCACCAGGGTACCATGGAGCATCAGGGTTCCAGGGAGCACCAGGGTTCCAGGGACCACCAGGGTTCCAGGGACCACCAGGGTACCATGGAGCACCAGGGTTCCAGGGAGCACCAGGGTTCCAGGGAGCACCAGGGTTCCAGGGAGCACCAGGGTTCCAGGGAGCACCAGGGTTCCAGGGAGCACCAGGGTTCTAGGGAGCACCAGGGTTCCAGGGAGCACCAGGGTACCATGGAGCACCAGGGTTCCAGGGAGCACCAGGGTACCAGGGAGCACCAGGGTTCCAGGGAGCACCAGGGTTCTAGGGAGCACCAG
The DNA here is from genome assembly GCA_009830355.1 of Cherax destructor. NCBI lineage: Eukaryota > Metazoa > Arthropoda > Malacostraca > Decapoda > Parastacidae > Cherax > Cherax destructor. Next base: position 80,231 of record WNWK01008323.1, on the reverse strand, counting down.
GGTTCCAGGGAGCACCAGGGTACCATGGAGCACCAGGGTTCCAGGGAGCACCAGGGTACCAGGGAGCACCAGGGTTCCAGGGAGCACCAGGGTTCTAGGGAGCACCAGGGTTCTAGGGAGCACCAGGGTGCCAGGGAACACCAGGGTTCCAGGGAGCACCAGGGTTCCAGGGAGCACCAGGGTTCCAGGGAGCACCAGGGTACCAGGGAGCACCAGGGTTCCAGGAAGCACCAGGGTACCAGGGAGCACCAGGGTACCAGGGTTCCAGGGAGCACCAGGGTTCTAGGGAGCACCAGGGTGCCAGGGAGCACAAGGGTTCCTGGGATCACCAGGGTTCCTTTGGAGCACCAGGGTTCCTTGGAACCTTGTTGGGATTCCTTGAAAGCTTTCATAACTGGAAAATGAAGACGTGATTATTTTACAGTTTCATAATTTGTATTGTTGTTTTAATGAACGTGACTGACAACAGCATCTGCAGTGAGAGTCTTGGAGATACTTTTATAATGTAAATAATAAGATATCCAAGATTGACAAGTGTGCAGAGACAGGTGTTGCCTCCAGGCATAACACAGGAGTATCTCTTGTCAACACTGCTGACCAGCAAACACTGCTTGCTTTCTTTCTTGCTTTCTCTCATCATAAGTTATCATTGTTGCTAGGTTTAGTTCTCTTGGGTCACTACAGTTAACACCATGTTAATATTGGTAATTGCCTTGTCTTGCATTCTAAGAACACACAGGTTTCAGTCACCTATGTTCAGGTTATTTATGTATTGTTTCAGTCACGTTATTGTGACTTTTTATTCTTCATTCCAAGAACGTAAACAACCTAGATGCATTGATAAAGATTATTTTGGGAGTCTGGCTGTATGGGCATCATTAGTTTTTGTTTAATTAGGATTAAACTTTATTATATAGCTATAATAAACTTTACTATTATATAAAGATATTTGAAGTGTGAGCGTCTTTGCTAATGGGTGGGTAAATCATGCTTTTTTTGGATAAGGTTCAACTATTTTTTTTTGTAACAAAAATACTGTTTGGTTTTAAGTTTTCACGTCCCTGGGTCTATGTCGCCAGAAAGCCACAGGTGGGCTGTGCTGCCTGGTGCCAGATGAGCCTGGCTTATGCCACAGGTGGGCTGTGCTGCCTGGTGCCAGATGAGCCTGGCTGAGGCCATAGGTGGGCTGTGCTGCCTGGTGTCAGATGAGCCTGGCTGATGCCACAGGTGGGCTGTGCTGCCTGGTGTCAGATGAGCCTGGCTGATGCCACAGGTGGGCTGTGCTGCCTGGTGTCAGATGAGCCTGGCTGATGCCACAGGTGGGCTGTGCTCCCTGGTGTCAGATGAGCCTGGCTGATGCAACAGGTGGGCTGTGCTTCCTGGTGTCAGATGAGCCTGGCTGATGCAACAGGTGGGCTGTGCTCCCTGGTGTCAGATGAGCCTGGCTGAGGCCACAGGTGGGCTGTGCTCCCTGGTGTCAGATGAGCCTGGCTGATGCAACAGGTGGGCTGTGCTCCCTGGTGTCAGATGAGCCTGGCTGATGCAACAGGTGGGCTGTGCTTCCTGGTGTCAGATGAGCCTGGCTGAGGCCACAGGTAGGCTGTGCTGCCTGGTGTCAGATGAGCCTGGCTGATGCCACAGGTGGGCTGTGCTGCCTGGTGTCAGATGAGCCTGGCTGAGGCCACAGGTGGGCTGTGCTGCCTGGTGTCAGATGAGCCTGGCTGAGGCCACAGGTAGGCTGTGCTGCCTGGTGTCAGATGAGCCTGGCTGATGCCACAGGTGGGCTGTGCTGCCTGGTGTCAGATGAGCCTGGCTGATGCAACAGGTGGGCTGTGCTCCCTGGTGTCAGATGAGCCTGGCTGAGGCCACAGGTGGGCTGTGCTTCCTGGTGTCAGATGAGCCTGGCTGATGCAACAGGTTGGCTGTGCTCCCTGGTGTCAGATGAGCCTGGCTTATGCCACAGGTGGGCTGTGCTGCCTGGTGTCAGATGAGCCTGGCTGATGCAACAGGTGGGCTGTGCTCCCTGGTGTCAGATGAGCCTGGCTGAGGCCACAGGTGGGCTGTGCTTCCTGGTGTCAGATGAGCCTGGCTGATGCAACAGGTGGGCTGTGCTCCCTGGTGTCAGATGAGCCTGGCTGAGGCCACAGGTGGGCTGTGCTGCCTGGTGTCAGAGAAGCCTGGCTGAGGCCACAGGTGGGCTGTGCTGCCTGGTGTCAGATGAGCCTGGCTGAGGCCACAGGTGGGCTGTGCTGCCTGGTGCCAGCGAAGCCTGGCTGAGGCCACAGGTGGGCTGTGCTGCCTGGTGTCAGATGAGCCTGGCTGATGCAACAGGTGGGCTGTGCTCCCTGGTGTCAGATGAGCCTGGCTTATGCCACAGGTGGGCTGTGCTGCCTGGTGCCAGGTTCTTGATAACGGGTTTGGACGGATCAAAACATGCTGAAAATTGTCCAGGATGGATCGAAACATCTAAACTTTATCTATTTAAATTTTGTCTGCGGTAATGTGGGATAATTGTGAATATTTCTAGCCACGGTATTGCGGGCTGTGAATTTGTCTATCCACGTTATTCTGGGTTAATTGTGTTTTTTTTCTATCCTCTGTAGTAAGTTAACTTTATTCCCTCCACAGTATTGTGACATATTTTTTTGATAACCTGACTGTTAGTATCGTATAGCGTATGGAACATTACACTTTGTGTACACTTTCAGAGGAATATGGAATGTCCCGTACATCACTGGAGTGTACCTCATCCTGAAAGATGTTCTGGAGAGCCCTGACAAGCGACCAAACTACATCTACAAGCTCCATGATGCTGACATGGCCATGGCTACCAACATGAGGGAGAAGGTGAGTGTCATCCTCCAACTCATTTCTGCTCAGTAGTCGGCAAAACGTGCGCACTGGGTAGAATGTACACCATATTTTGAGACCGTCTAGGAAATGTTAGCGCGTTCAAATGTATACGGTTTACCTTTGAAAGATTCCAGGGGTCATTGCCCCCATGTTAAGTAAAAGGACACAAATGCAACTAATGTGACATTTTATTGTGGCAACGTTTCGCTCTCCAGGAGCTTTCTCAAGCCGTTACAAGCTTGAGAAAGCTCCTGGAGAGCGAAACGTTGCCACAATAAAATGTCACATTAGTTGCATTTGTGTCCTTTTACTTAACATATTGTCGATAATTCTACCAATATTATTACATTGCCCCCATGGCTCGGTACCAGACCAGTCCCAGACTAGACCTTCCGGTTACTGGCCTGACTGATTAGGCTGTTGGTGCTGGCCACATGCATTCCCCCGATAATCTTTTAGGTGTAAATTATGGTGCGCCCGTCTTGCTTATGTGCAAAGAGTACAATTTCAAAGACTTCAAGTGTTCCCAGTAGTTTATCTATTTCATTATACCAGCAGTAAAGGTTCTATATAGTGGATATACATTTTCAGATCTCATTGTTAACTCATAGCTCTCATCAGTGCCACTTGTAAATTGTTAGCAAACTTAGTTAATAGATGTCTCAATTGGTACGTCGACTCAAAATTGTCTCCCCGTCATTAATTTGGTTTCATCGCATGCCATTCCTTAGATCTCTGAGGCAGCCTTTCACTTTTCTCATGGATTTTCTGTCTGAGACACACTAGTGTTTGAAAGAATAAGTCTTTTTCCCTGACTTTTGTACAAGATAAAGGCATACCACCGGTCTGCGTCCTTCGTACTATACTACTTTATTCCTGTTAGCTATTTTATATTTGTATAACTCCAGTTATTCTTACTAGCTATTTTATACCTGTATGACTACCTATCCCTGTAGTATACTCTAACGTTACATTTCTTGATCTCCTCTTTGATTGTTAAATGTATTTTCAAAGAAAGTAATAAACAAACATTTACCAGAGTCTGAAAACATTTTGAACTCAAGAGTTATATGCCAGACTCGTGGCCATCATAAACATTGCAACTATGTCCACCTCATTCATTGTTGTTTCAGACTCTCAACGTGTCTTACAAGCTGTCCAGAAATACGGCTCTCAACATCCCATCAGGCTTCAAATGCAGCAGTGGTTATATCTAATTTCTAGCAAGGACAAAGAAGTCATTAATAACAGTAATAAAAATAGTCTTTTTTCTACAAGTATATGATACAACTATTACAGACCTAGCTAATATCATTGGCATACTAAATCGTAATAACACGATTGCAAACAAACCACTGCCGCAAGTTCAAACCCCACCCGTACAGTGGTTTGATTGGCACACTGTATAGAAAACCCCTGAGCATTTCTGACAACTTAGGTTAACAATCGACTAACACCCAGGTACTTGCATACTGCCAGGTGAACAGCAGGCACCATCAAGGTCTGGGCCGTCTAGCGACCCTGGAATAAAAGAGCCGTGGGACTCTCCCTTGGAGGCGGAGATAGGAAACTGTCATGGCGTAAGAGAAGACCTCTTTTTAAGACAATGGATCTCCCTTTCTCTTAAGAAAATTGGGTAATGGCAAAAATAGGCCAGGTGTGCCTCTTTGCAGTTAAGGCAAGAGGGAGGGAGGGAGGCTGCAGGATAGACTGCTATGGTCAGCAGCACCACAGACAGGGCATTCTGCCTCTGACCTGCGATGTTTTGCCTGGTGGCCAAACCACCAGCATTTTTGACATTGTTGCGGGGTAGGGATCACCTCCAGTACTTAAAGGCGTTGTCCCGCTACCTAAACAGATGGTGGCAGTTCACGGCTGTCAAAAGTCAGCCTTGCTATATTACAAGGATAGCGTCTCCACCCTTGGGTAGGGAGTACGTAAGTGTCAACTTTAAAATCGGGAGATTCTGGAGCTCGGGTTGCTCCAGAATGTCATCATTACATGTGAGAAAGTCACATTGTATGAGTGTATGTGGAAGTACAATAGATCCACAGCAAGAATTTACTGAGATGTGCTTGTGAATCATAACTGGTGTGTAGTCAGCAACATCAGGAAGTGAAAGATTATGTGCCTGCTATGCATTTTGTACTGTAACAACGCATGTAGGAGGAGTGCCTTGCTGATGCTGTGGCCGCAAAGGACACCCTGAGCCACCCCCTGGAACTCCGGAGCTGGAACAGGACATCCCCAGATGATCCAGGTTCCAGGGCAAACAACACCACCACCATGGACCTTAACCCTTTGGGGGTCGACAGGCCTTCTCGGAAACCTGTTCTCAGGGTCGAAAAATATTCGAAAAAAAAAAAAAATTCTTATGAAATGATAGTTTTTTGTTTCTAAATTTAATAGGCTAAACAAAAAATTTTTGGGATCAATACTTACGGAGATATGGAGGCTTCAAGTTGACAAATATAACCGCTTATGGCATCATCGCTGACTGCCGTTCGGGCGGTAAAATGTTATTTAGTTTTTTCGAGTTGTTTTCTTATCCTTTTTAATTTTTTTTCAAATAACTTTTATGGCCTGTGAGACCAATATTAGTGCTGTTTTTCAAATATTCACTTGTTGAATATTACACAATAACAACATAAACTTTGTTCTCATTATTTTGTTTACAAAACATATTTACAAAAACGTACAATGTAAAATATTGTTTATTACTATTGTTCAATCATATATATACACATATAGAGTCACTGGACATGTTCCTAGAAGTTCTGCAACCCGTGGAAGTCTTTGAAACATGGTGTCATGCACAGTGGTGTTTCACATTCTTCACACATAAAACGAGTGTCTTTGCGTTGTTGTGGGCGTCTTTTTGTATGTCCACAGACATAACACCTCTTCTGAGCCTTTTTCTTGCAAGCATTAGCAAGCAGTTTCATTAGCAAGTGTTCACCAGGCGTCAGACGAGAGGGTAGTTGTTGGTAATTTCGTGGGCGGTTTTCTGTTGCAGGTGTTGTTCCTTGGTACTTGGTGATTATTTGTCTGATGACAGACAAACAAAATTCGCCTTATGGTGGTTTGTTTGTGGTCTTCAACTTATAAATATTATAAACATTGAGCATGGAAATGTCCAGAATGTGAAAAAAGAGTTTTATGTACCACTTATAACTCTTGCAAACACAATCAGCAAACCCAATCTGCATGTCACATTTGTCCACTGAACGCATTTTGAGGTTGTAGTCCATCACAGCTGCAGGTTTTAGAATGGGTTCATTGTTCTCTCTATTCTGCCTGCCAGTGTCTGCCATTTCATTAGGGTGAACTGATGACAACAGTGTGACATCTCGTTTGTCATGCCACTGAAATGCCATGATGTCATTGGCAGCAAACGCCTGCACCTGACCTCTACGAGTGCCTGCATCGAACCTAGGCATATGCTTACGATTTCCACGCACTGTACCGCACACATCTGTCAAGTTCACTCACAAAAAATCACTGAGGGAGGGGCTTGTGTACCATTTATCAGTATATAATATATACCCCATACCAAGATATGGTTCCATCATTGTTCTAACCACATCACCTGAGATACCCAGTAACTTACTGGTATCTTTCAATGTATTACTTCCAGTGTACACAATAATATCCAATACAATACCACTGTAGCAATCACAAAGCACAAACAACTTTATACCAAAGTGTTTCCTCTTGCTTGGTATATAATGCTTGAACGACAGTCTACCTTTGAACAGAATCAGAGACTCATCAATAACAAGCTTTCAGATACAGAAACACATTCCTAATCTTACATAACCTGTCGTTTCTGTCAGGCATGGTTTTGTCTGAGAAGTGTAGCATACGTAACAGTAGCACAAATCGATTCACTGGTATAATATCACTGAAAGCTGGGGTTGCAATCAATCGGTCTGTCGACCAGTATGATTTGACACGGTGCTTATACACATGTGGCATAAGCATTATTGTGGCAAAGAAAAAGATACATCTCAGCCACAGTTGTCTCCTTCCACTGGTGTAGACGTGATTTTGATGAAAGAATTGTGTTTGACATGGTGTAATCGAAGTATCAGTTGCTTTCCCTGATAATAATTTCCATCAGGGGTTCGTCAAAGAATAACTCGAAACATTCCAGTTCAGTGACATTGTTTCCAAGTGGACAGGATGGGCGTATTCCACTTTGACATTCATCAAACTGATGGGGATTGGGAAAAAAATTGTCAGCTTCTTGCCAATCCCAGGTGCGGTCTGCTGGTGGGTACTGCATATTTACAGGTGGTTGTGGGGGTGGGTTGGTGGGTGAGGGTGGCCTTTGTTGTAGCTGAGCTGACTCAGTGGCGTGGGTGGCAGCATGGTCCACTGCTGGTGCCTCACGCCTGGCACCACCACTACCACCACCACCAGATGCATGCACATTTCTCATCCCAATTGCAACACTATCATCTTCATTTTCACTATCCTTGCCTGTTGTACGCCCACGGGATGTACTCCGAGATGTACTCCTAACCCTTGGAAGAACATATGGCACACTACCAGAACGCATATACCGCATATACCGTCGTATATACTGATGCTTCACTTGTGAATATTCCCCTTCACTCTCACTACTGGAACTATTTTGAAGAGCTTGGAGTTCATATTCACTATCATCACCATTGCTCACATCTGAGTCCTGGATATGAGTAAATAAGAGTTTCCTCCTTTGTTCTGGTACAACTGAACGTGAACAAGACGCCACAGCACCAGAGGTGAAAGGTTGTGGGTCGTCTGGGTTTTCCTCACTATTACCGGTATTATGGTCATTACTTTCCATCACAATCTCCTCAAAACCTTGAAAGTCACCTTCACTGACACCCCCATCACTGTTAGAACTGTCACTGGGGAACAAAACTGTCCCAATTCGCCGAGGAGTAAGGTGTTTCTTGCTACGAGGCATGGTGGAAAAGGTGTACTGAAATGGTATTCCCACAATGCACCACTGGGTGCCTGATTTTTTTCCTACTGCACACTCTCACCACACAGACCCATTCTCTCACCCCTAAGCCTACCAGCTGTTTCCTGCTTAATTTGAGGCCGCTAGAATTTACGCGTACTAGTACGGCACCGACCCTGGCGCGTAAAACGTACTAGTACGGCACCAACCCCCGAAAGGGTTAACGGAATGGGATGGATATCGACACCCTTTTCCCACCCTAGGAGCTACAATTTCAGAGGGTGAAACCCCAAAGGCCAAAAGCAGGAAAGGAAGGAGAGGGGAGGGATGGGAAAAGGACAGGGAAGGGAAAGGATGAGGTAGGTTCGGTTGTTGGAAGAAGACCAACGGTTCCAGTTCTTTAGACCAAAACCCTCTTCACTGTGCCAAGGAGCCTCGCCGTGAAGAGGTGAGGACTGCCAATGTCTTATTAGACTGTCCTATCTATTGAAAAGCATGCAGAATTCTTCCTTTGACATCTTCGATATTCTGACTTTCTCACTTTAACTGCCTTCCTATCCATTAATGCAGATCATCCCTATGAACACAAACTAACCTGTTGCACACTGATGTTAATTTTACACCTTCATTAACCCTCGCCTTCAGTGTTATTACAATAAAAACTAAGTGCTAAACCCACAAGGGTCATACAGTGATGCAGAGCAGCATGTGCCAAAGATAAGATATGTGAAGCTCAGAGACCAGTGAGGGTTAGGAGTATGCAAGAGGCAGTTGTGTCAAAGGATGGGCTGTTGACGAGGAGGTCAGATTAAATACGTTATGAGTGGTGATGACACTGGAGGTAAATTCTACATCTGCTGGTAGACAGGACAGTCTATTAGTAGGTGGTAAACTGACAATGGAACTTGACAATTCTTACAGTGGTGCTGAGCACTTCTCCGTGAGATACCCATGAGCGAGACGTGTGTGTCCGATAAAAAGGCAGGAGAGTGGTAGTCACCCAAACATGACAGTGGTGATAATAAACTCAAACAATATTTGACAGAATACAGTTTGCTATGGATTAACTCGGACCACCATTATTGCAAAGTTCTCTAGAAATTATTGCAAAATAGTCTGAAAAAGGAATACCCCTAAATGAAATGAGGTCATCAGCATAGTGACAACCAGATATTAGATGGGAGAACAGAAGCAAGGTAATTGATAGTGAGTAGAAAAATAATGGTATTAAGAACATTACCCTGAAGGACACACACAGGCAACATGTAGATGAATGGCTCAGAGAACCGACAAGTTGATAAATTAGACACATATGCAACACTTGGATATCTTTATTGAGGAAACGTTTTGCCACACAGTGGCTTCATCAGTCCATACAAAGGAGAATCGTGAAGAACAGGAGGAGTTTGAGGTAATCAGTCCCTCGGCCTTGAGTCGATGTAGTCAGTCCATCAATCTTGAAAAGAATACAGCATATGTGTGAAGAAGTAGCTTATATACTCAAGGCCGAGGGACTGATTACCTCAAACTACTCCTGTTCTTCACGATTCTCCTTTGTATGGACTGATGAAGCCACTGTGTGGCGAAACGTTTCCTCAATAAAGCTACCCAAGTGTTGCATATGTGTCTAATTTATCAACATACGCAACAGTTAGGCATCTTTAATCCGAAACGTTTCGCCTACACAGTAGGCTTCTTCAGTCGAGTACAGAAAGTAGGCAGGAGCAGTAGAGATGTGAAGACGATGTAATCAGTCCATCACCCTTAAAGTCGAAGATTTGAGGTAGTCAGACCCTCAGCATGGAGAAAAGTTCTGTTCCATAGTCTGAAACAATGTGGAGATCAAGCTGTCGAGACTTATATAAGTGGACCCCCGAGTATCGTAAGGCTCGTATATCGTAAAACTCGTGTTACGTAAGCTTTTTTCAATTTCGTGTCGTAAATGGACTCGTGTATCGTAACGTATTAGACCTGTCTGCCTGCTCCGCGCCTGCCCTGTGCCTGCGCAGGACGCCAGTGAAGCATTGTTTACCATTGAGAGAACATTACCCAGCGCACTCTTTCAAACATTCACAATAGGGATGTATCGGATGTGAAAAATTTAGATATCCAGTATGCAGATGTGTATACGGATGTCTTACTTGCTTATTTTGCAGATGCGGATGCGGATATCTGCTTACAGTAAAATACGGATGCGGATGCGGATATCTGCTTACAGTAAAATATGGATGCGGGTGCGGATGCGGATATCTGCTTACAGTAAAATGCGGATGCGGATGCGGATTACGGATGTCACATCTTGACATCCGGGCGGATGCGGATTTTGCAGGACAGTCATAAAACACCTGATTTTTGTTTTTTTACCACATGAAAATACTTTCATTACATAATACTTTTAATACATAATACTTTTATTACATAATCAATTGACATTTGCTTAATACTTAAAGTTTATGATTGGAAGGTTTTTCTTCAAGAATAACAGTTTCTCTGCATTTTCTGCCAGAAGTCGTTTTCGTTTGTTGGCCTATATCAAGCCACAAACACATCTCATATCTGTTTGTGACTGAGATCTGTTTGTCACAAACAGATCTCAGTCCAATACAAAGGAGAATGGGTTTGATTGGTGTCGTGGGTGCGGGAGTGAATTCTTGGGTAGCTTTGGGTAGTGGTGATTTTGATAAGGACTTGCCTTGCATGGGCCAGTAGGCCTTCTGCAGTGTTCCTCCATAATAACATAAGAAAGTAGGAACACTGCAGTAGGCCTGTTGGCCCATACTAGGTAGATCCTTCACAATCCGTCCCACTAACAATATTTTCCCACTCAAATCCAACCCCTCTCACTCATGTGTTTATCCAACCTAATATGTTTATCAAACGCTATTTACATCCCTATATTAATTCCTGTTTTCCATTTATACACCTCCACAGTGTTACTGTGTGTGTCTCTCACACACAGTGTTATTGTGTGTCTCTCACACATATGTAGATGAATGGTTCAGAGAACCGACATGTTGATAAATTAGACACAGATGCAACACTTGGGTATCTTTATTGAGGAAACGTTTCGCCACACAGTGGCTTCATCAGTCCAATACAAAGGAGAATGATGTAATCAGTCCCTTAGCCTTGACTCAATGTTGTCAGTCCATCAATCTTGATAATAATACAACATATGTGTGAAGAAGTGACTTATATACCGTAGGCAGGAGAGGTGCAGCAGTAGTAGGTGGTGTCACATTTGACCAATGTGGAAGTAGGTGGTGCCCAAGGGTTAGGCAAGTGAAGAATTCCCTGTATTAAGATACCAAGATGTTGCTGTGTCAGACAGCAACTCCAGGCTGAGGGACTGACCACCTCAAACTCCTGTTCTTCACGATTCTCCTTTGTATGGACTGATGAAGCCACTGTGTGGCGAAACGTTTCCTCAATAAAAATACATAAGAACATAAGAAAGGAGGAACACTGCAACAGGCCTGTTGGCCCATACTAGGCAGGTCCTTCATAATCCATCCCACTAACAAAATATTTGCTCAACCTAATTTTCAATGCATATGTGTCTAATAAACACATAAGCAGTATAATTTATAATTTATTTCCATTGCATATGTGTCTAATTTATCAGCCTTGTAGGGTTATTGAAGCTAGCACCTTGGGTAGTTTTAAATTTAGGTTGGATAAATTCATGAGTGAGAGGGGTTGGTTTTGAGTGGGACTCGCACAGGAGTAAATAGAATTATCAAAGCTTATTTCTTGGATAGCATTGAAAATTTGGTTGGGCAGCATACATCAGGGGGATTACCAACAAACCCCTGGCTGTCTTCAAGCAGGCACTGAACAGGCACCTAAAGTCGGTACCTGACCAGCCAGGCTGTGGTTCGTACGTTGGACTGCGTGCGGCCAGCAGTAACAGCCTGGTTGATCAGGCTCTGGTCCAACATGAGGCCTGGTCACAGACCGGGCCGCAGGGGCGTTGACCCCTGGAATTCTCTCCAGGTAAACTCCATGTTAGTGGGGTGGATTGTGAAGGGCTTGCCTAGTATGGGCCAAGAGGCCTGCTGCAGTGTTCCTACTTATGTTTTTTTCTCTCTCTCTCTCTGCACAGGTCATTAAGTTATAATATTTGAAGCTGTAATGTTAATTTGTAAATCATAAGAACAAGTTTGTGGGAAACAAACATGCAAGCTCTGTAATTTAGGTTATAATATCCGCCACATCCGCTTTGTTAGGCCTGGATGCGGATGCGGATGCGGATGTCTCATTTAGGAAAAATACGGATGTGGATGCGGATGTCTCATTTAGAAAAATACGGATGCGGATGCGGATGTCTCATTTAGAAAAAATACGGATGCGGATGTAAGAATTTATGCGGATTCTCCGGGGATGCGGATACGGATATCCGATACATCCCTAATTCACAATACATTTGGTGTCTTTTTTGGTGGTTTAGTGATTGTCACTGTGAAATAAGTCACCATGGGTCCAAAGAAGCTTCCTAGTGGCACCCCTGTGGTAAAGAAAGTGAGGAACACCATCGAACTGAAGAAAGAGATTATAGAAAAATATGAGTGGCGTACGTCTGAGTGAGCTTGCCAGGATGTACAAGAAAACCCCATCTACTATCAGCTCTATCCTGGCAAAGAGAAATGAGATGAAGGAAGCTAATGTTGCAAAAAGGGGTTGATATGTTAACGAAAAATAGATTGAAAACAGTGGATGAGGTTGAGAAGTTGTTGATGGTGTGGATCAATGAAAAACAGATAGCGGGTGATAGTATTTCCACGGCGATAATTTGTGAAAAGGCAAGGAAGTTGCACGCAGATCTTGTCAAGACAATGCCTGCAACCAGTGGTGAGGCGAGTGATTTTAAAGCCAGCAAAGGCTGGTTTGAGAGGTTTAAGAAACGTAGTGGCATACACAGTGTTGTGAGGCATGGTGAGGCAGCCAGCTCAGACAAACGTGCAGCTGAAAAATTTGTGCAGGAATTCCAGGGGTTCGTAGACACTGAAAAATTCGAACCCCAACAAGTGTTTAATTGTGATGAAACAGGCCTGTTTTGGAAGAAAATGCCCAACAGGACCTTCATTACTCAGGAGGAAAAGGCACAGCCAGGACACAAGCCTATGAAAGACAGGCTAACTCTTATGATGTGCCAATGCCAGTGGTGATTTTAAAGTGAAGCCTTTACTGGTGTATCACTCAGAAAATCCCAGAGCCTTCAAGAAACACAGTATTGACAAGAATAGATTGTGTGTGCATTGGAAGGCTAACACCAAGGCATGGGTCACTACGGAGATTTTCAAGGAATGGTTGACTGGAGTGTTTGGCCCTAGTGTGAAGAAATACCTCCTGGAAAAGAAATTGGGACTCAAGTGCCTCCTGGTACTGGACAATGCTCCTGCTCATCCTCACAACTTGCAAGAGTTGTTGCCTGACAACTTAAATTTCATCAGAGTGAAGTTCTTGCCTCCTAACACCACTCCTCTCATCCAGCCCATGGACCAGCAGGTCATTGCAAACTTCAAGAAACTGTACACCAAAGCAGTGTTTCAGAAGTGCTTTAATGTGACCAATGACTCTGAATTGACCCTAAGAGAGTTCTGGAAAGAACACTTCAATATCGTGCATTGCATAGGCTTTATAGGTAAGGCTTCGGAGGGAGTGACTTCCAGGACTTTGAACTCTGCTTGGAGACCACTGTGGCCGGATTGTGTTGAAAAGAGGGATTTTGAAGGATTTGAGTCTGAGGCTGACCCTGACCCTGACGACCCTGTGCCTGTTGTGGAAGATATTGTGGCATTGGGGAACAGCCTGGGGTTGGAGGTGAGTGGTGAGGATGTGGAAGAGTTGGTGGAGGAGCACAGGGTAGAGCTAACAACTGAAGAGCTGCAAGAGCTTCATCTGGAACGGCAACAGACCACAGCTGATGTTATTGCTTCACAGGAGGAGGGAGAGAGAGAGAGAGAGAGAGAAGGAGGTGCCTTCTTCAGTGCTTAAGGAGATGTGTACAAAGTGGAATGAGTTGCAGACATTTGTTGAAAGACACCACCCTGAGTAAGCTGAAATGAGCCTTCTGTGCAACCACTTCAGGAAAGTATTAAAGAGTCGCCAGAAACAGAGGGCTCTGGACAGTTATTTTTCTAAGAAGAGTTCTAGTGACTCTCAAGCTGGTCCTAGTGGCATTAAAAGACCAAGAAGGGAAGTAACCCCAGAGAGGGACTTGTTACATGAAGTTCTTTTTTAGGGGGATTTCCCTTCCAACCACTAACTCCCTGCCCATGTCATCATCCCTATCTTCCAGATGCCTGCAAGTCTCTTCAATAAAGGTAAGTAAATATATATATACAGTGGTACCTCGAGTTACGATGGTCCCCAAAATCGCCCTTTTATGTAAGTTTATTTTTTTAAATGCTTTTGTAGGTATATTTTTAGGGGTGTAAAAGGACTAGTCTATTTTACATTATTCCTTATGGGGATAAATTCATTTGGTAATGGCACTTGAACAGCATTCTCGAACGAAAAAATATCGTAACTCGAGGTACCACTGTATTGTTTTTTTTATTATTTAGTACATGTATGTGAATATTTTTGGGTGGAACGGATTAATTGTATTTACATTATTTCTTATGGGAAATAAGGTTTCAATTACGTATATTTCGTGTTAAGTAATAGCTCCTGGAACGGATTAATTACGATAGTCGAGGGACCACTGTACTGTCGTCGGAAGGTCGTCAGGTGTAGAGTGGTAGAAGAAAGAATGTAATCACTGAAGAGAAAACACCTTGGACAACTTTTTCAAGTGAGAATGGTTGCATCTGAGAGGGACGTGACCTCTCTGTGATTACATTCTTTCTTCTACCACTCTACACCTGACCTTCCGACGACAGTATAAGTCTTGATGCTGTCACTTGATCTACACATTGTTTCAGAGTATGGAACAGAACTTTTCTTCAGGCTGAGGGACTAACTACCTCAAATCTTCAACTTTAAGGGTGATGGACTGATTACATCGTCTTCACATCTCTACTGCTCCTGCCTACTTTCTGTACTCGACTGAAGAAGCCTACTGTATAGGCGAAACATTTCGGATTAATTAAAGATGCCTAACTGTTGCCTATATGTCTTACTTACCAACCTGTTGGAATTATATACCATTTTGATATTCACCCTGAAAGACACCTTCAACCTGGACATAGTCAAGGAAAAACATATTAACACATACAGAAATGTCTCTTAGACAAGATGTCTTATGTACCATATGCACTATACTTGTATAGTATATGTATGTAGTACCAGCTGTTATAGTTATGATCCCTGTTCAAGTTAGGATCCCTTTTGAACCTGTGACATCACGAGCCCCTCATGTGGGACGCTAGCCCGGGGCGTTCTGCCTCACTCCGACGCTATGCATAGTACCGAACAGAAAGGCTGGGCTTCTCTCCTCTCTGACTCATTCAATATATTGTTACCACCCTTCAAGAGCGTTTCACTACGACCAATCATTATCTCCAAGAACCCATACAACAAAGAAATTTTTAAGGAAAAGTGGCAGATTGCCCCGAAGGCCTAAGGAATGAGCTTGGGCCAAGATGTTACATCACCAGGTACTGTCATAAACTTTTTCAAGATAAATAAAAAAAGACTGCAATAGCCAAGTGTTTATTAGCAAAGGCATACAAATATAGGTATCTAAACGGATTAAGGGGTCAACAGTGAATCGACCCTTAAGTAAGCCAAATTGATGAGCGGAAAGAATTGTCTCTCTCCAAATACCACACCACATGTCTGTATACTAGACGTTCCAGCAACTTGCAAACTGCACTAGTAAGAGCAGTGGGTTGATAGTGGGATACATCATGGCCTGAAGTGTCTAGTTTATGAAAGGGCAGAACAATGGGAGTTTTCCATGGACAAGGAAAAAACCTTTGTTACCAAATAAGATTAAAGAGATGTGAGAGGACTATGATGGCCATCGGATGTAAATGTTGAAGCATACAAATATGAGTGCCATCAGATCCAGCTGCCGATGGTCAACAAAAACAGACAGTGTTGACTCGAGTATTATAAGACTCTTCAATGCTAGAAGTAAAATCTAAAGGTATTAATTCTCTGGCAGATTTGGAGGAAAGAAATGAGAGGCACAGATGGAGCCCCAGAGAGGGACTTGTTACATGAAGTTCTTTTTTAGGGGGATTTCCCTTCCAACCACTAACTCCCTGCCCATGTCATCATCCCTATCTTCCAGATGCCTGCAAGTCTCTTCAATAAAGGTAAGTAAATATATATATACAGTGGTACCTCGAGTTACGATGGTCCCCAAAATCGCCCTTTTATGTAAGTTTATTTTTTTAAATGCTTTTGTAGGTATATTTTTAGGGGTGTAAAAGGACTAGTCTATTTTACATTATTCCTTATGGGGATAAATTCATTTGGTAATGGCACTTGAACAGCATTCTCGAACGAAAAAATATCGTAACTCGAGGTACCACTGTATTGTTTTTTTTATTATTTAGTACATGTATGTGAATATTTTTGGGTGGAACGGATTAATTGTATTTACATTATTTCTTATGGGAAATAAGGTTTCGAATTACGTATATTTCGTGTTAAGTAATAGCTCCTGGAACGGATTAATTACGATAGTCGAGGGACCACTGTACTGTCGTCGGAAGGTCGTCAGGTGTAGAGTGGTAGAAGAAAGAATGTAATCACTGAAGAGAAAACACCTTGGACAACTTTTTCAAGTGAGAATGGTTGCATCTGAGAGGGACGTGACCTCTCTGTGATTACATTCTTTCTTCTACCACTCTACACCTGACCTTCCGACGACAGTATAAGTCTTGATGCTGTCACTTGATCTACACATTGTTTCAGAGTATGGAACAGAACTTTTCTTCAGGCTGAGGGACTAACTACCTCAAATCTTCAACTTTAAGGGTGATGGACTGATTACATCGTCTTCACATCTCTACTGCTCCTGCCTACTTTCTGTACTCGACTGAAGAAGCCTACTGTATAGGCGAAACATTTCGGATTAATTAAAGATGCCTAACTGTTGCCTATATGTCTTACTTACCAACCTGTTGGAATTATATACCATTTTGATATTCACCCTGAAAGACACCTTCAACCTGGACATAGTCAAGGAAAAACATATTAACACATACAGAAATGTCTCTTAGACAAGATGTCTTATGTACCATATGCACTATACTTGTATAGTATATGTATGTAGTACCAGCTGTTATAGTTATGATCCCTGTTCAAGTTAGGATCCCTTTGAACCTGTGACATCACGAGCCCTCATGTGGGACGCTAGCCCGGGCGTTCTGCCTCACTCCGACGCTATGCATAGTACCGAACAGAAAGGCTGGGCTTCTCTCCTCTCTGACTCATTCAATATATTGTTACCACCCTTCAAGAGCGTTTCACTACGACCAATCATTATCTCCAAGAACCCATACAACAAAGAAATTTTTAAGGAAAAGTGGCAGATTGCCCGAAGGCCTAAGGAATGAGCTTGGGCCAAGATGTTACATCACCAGGTACTGTCATAAACTTTTTCAAGATAAATAAAAAAGACTGCAATAGCCAAGTGTTTATTAGCAAAGGCATTACAAATATAGGTATCTAAACGGATTAAGGGGTCAACAGTGAATCGACCCTTAAGTAAGCCAAATTGATGAGCGGAAAGAATTGTCTCTCTCCAAATACCACACCACATGTCTGTATACTAGACGTTCCAGCAACTTGCAAACTGCACTAGTAAGAGCAGTGGGTTGATAGTGGGATACATCATGGCCTGAAGTGTCTAGTTTATGAAAGGGCAGAACAATGGGAGTTTTCCATGGACAAGGAAAAAACCTTTGTTACCAAATAAGATTAAAGAGATGTGAGAGGACTATGATGGCCATCGGATGTAAATGTTGAAGCATACAAATATGAGTGCCATCAGATCCAGCTGCCGATGGTCAACAAAAACAGACAGTGTTGACTCGAGTATTATAAGACTCTTCAATGCTAGAAGTAAAATCTAAAGGTATTAATTCTCTGGCAGATTTGGAGGAAAGAAATGAGAGGCACAGATGGAGCCCCAGAGATATAAAGACAAAATGATTTCCAATTACTGTGGCAACTTCAGCAGGGTCTGCAGTGCTGACACCATCTGCCCTAAAAATGGGAGCTTGGTCTGGAGAGTACCTGCCATTCAGTTTCTGTACTTTTTTTTAATTCAAACTGCACTCATAGAGTGGAAATGATGGCAGACACATAATCCCACCAACAAGTGCATTGATTCATGGATTATATGCTGGGCAACCGCCTTCACTCACTTAAAGTAAAGGAGCTGCTTTGTGGTCCTATATCTGGAGTGAGCTCTGAGGGTCAACGCCCCCATGACCCTGTCCATGACCAGGCCTCATGGTGATCAACCAGGCTGTTACTGTCAGCTGCATGTAAACCGTTATATAAACCACAGCCTGGCTGGTCAGGTACTGACTTTAGGCGCCTGTCCAGCTCCCTCTTGAAGACAGCCACGGGTCTATTGGTAATTCCTTTTATGTATGCTGGGAGGCAGTTAAACAGTCTTGGGCTTCTGACACTTACTATGTTGTCTCTCAGTGTACTCCTGGTACCCCTGCTGTTCATTAGGAGGATGTTGCACCGCCTACCGAGTCTTTTGCTTTCGTAGGGAATGATTTCCATGTGCAGATTTGGGACTAGTCCCTGTAATGGCCCTATGCAGCACACTTCAAACACACTGCACGAGCATAAGCAGGAGTCCAAGGTATGCCACAGACCTGAAGGTGATGAGGATGGCAATTTACAACCTCAAGAAAGCAGCTGCCTCACTCCCACCTGGCTTTTTCTTGCGGTCTGCGGCTGTTATGGCAGGATCTGATAACACTTCTCTCTTCAGGATCTTGTCTGTGTGAAGAGAAGTTTAACAGCTGCAGACCTCAAGAAAAAGCCAGGTGGGAGTGAGGCAGCTGCTTTCTTGAGGTTGTAAATTGCCATCCTCGTCACCTTCAGGTCTGCAGCTACACGTATTACAGACGTGCCTTGCTTTGATAGTGAGTGCACGGGTCTTCTCTGCAATTGAAAGTTTAGTTCGATCCATTCTGACCACTTGGAGTGGAGATATAGCGTGGCAAAGTTCGTGATCGAGTGAAAAAAGGGGAACTGAGGAACAACGTAGCAAACCTCTTTCCTCACCGAGCTCTGGCAGAGCACTGAAGCGTGGCATGGTGGAAAACAATGGAGCAAGACGGGCTCCAGTACACTACGTCATCACACGCAGAAACGCGAGTGAAATGTATGCACCAAAATTCGTGTATAGATTTTTTTTGCATTGGACATGTAAAGATTTTTTTTTTTTGCAGGCACTGAACAATACTACATAATGTTAAAAAGAGAAACTTTTGTTTTTCTTTTTGGGCTACCCTGCTATGGTGGGATATGGCCGGTGCATTGAAAGAAAAAGTCTTTCCATGATAACGTTTATTATTTTTTTCCTTTTTTAAAACAAAAAAGTGTGTGGATGGATAGCTCCCAGGAGAAATTAAAGGGATTGCATATCCACGTCACGGCTGGTAGTGCAGATGCTGCATTGAACCCGTGCCCTACCCTGCCCTTCATGCCAGTAAACTGGCATTCCAGGATAACCTCACATCCACTGAGCCACCTTGGCAGAGGGTATGCCTACCGCAAGGCATACTCTCTTTGGCCACCAACCCCCTAGAACAGAAAGGCAGCCTCCAGAGATACACTCGTCACCTTAAGGATACTCAAAGCTGCCCTCCAGAATTGATTAGCACATCCCTAGATGATCTAAATTCCACAGCAGACAACACCTCTACTGAGGGCCTTAACAGAACAGGATGGACAACTCTACTCTTTCCTCATCCTAGGAGCTGTAATTTCCAAGTGGAGATCCACAAATGCTGAGCACAGGAAAAAGAGGAGAGGGGAGGGATGGGAAAAGGAGGTAGGATAGGGGGAGGAGTGGGGGGCATTTAGGTTTGGTCTGAGAAAGAAGACTAAAAGGTCGAATTCCTTAGATCAAGATTCTCTTCACCATAACAAGGAGCTCCTTTGAAGAGGTAACCTTCAGTAACCTTTACTTAAACCACCTCTGCATTGTATGGTTAGCATGGGTTTGGTGCTTGTTCTCAAATATAATATAGGCATCCCATTTTGAAGGGATATGTTATAAATCTAAAACTATGAACACACACTACCTTAAGATGTACATATAGGAGGAAGAGCAAAACTAAAACCATTGAAAAGTAGGGACATCATAGGCACATTAAGAGAAGTGTCAATATCTGTAGCCCTGACCTACTCAACCCACTGGCAAGCAGATATGAGAAATATTGCTGGAACAAAAATGGATGACTACTTCTGTAGTGCCAGATCAGCCAGGCTGTGATGGCTATTTACAGCAATGGGTTCAAAACACAAGAATCTGAGTTATAAGTCAATCTAGAGAAAAACCTCATACTATTCCAGGCTGCAAGGGTAGAAAAACTTTTGTAACCTGTCACCTGCCTGGTGGCAAAAGCTCTTGCTTCACACGGTGAGGGTCCGGGTTCGATTCCCGGCGAAGGGGTGGAAACATTGGTCGTGTTTCCTTAAACCGGTTGTCTATATTCACCCATCAGTAAAATGGGTACCTGGGTGTTAGTCGACTGGTGTGGGTCGCATCCTGGGACAAAACTTACCTAATTTTTCCGAAATGCTCTGCATAACAAGCGGCTTTCTGTATGTCATTGATGTCAGCTAGGCCTGTATACCTTGTTTTTTTTTTTTTTTATTAACACATCGGCCGATTCCCACCAAGGCAGGGTGGCCCGAAAAAGAAAAACTTTCATCATCATTCACTCCATCACTGTCTTGCCAGAAGGGTGCTTTACACTACAGTTATAAAACTGCAACATTAACACCCCTCCTTCAGAGTGCCGGCACTGTACTTCCCTGTATACCTTGTACATGTAGTAAATAAAGATATTATTATATTATTATTATTATTGGTGGTCACATATTTTGATCCTCGGTAGCAAAGTGCCATTTTTCACCAGGAGCAGTAGGAAGTTGACCAGGATTGCATTAAGGAATCCTAAATGCATTGAGACAGTACAGTATTGGAAAATAATAAAATAGGCAACTACTGCAGGAGATTTAAACCAGGATCTTTGGCTGAAACTTCGAGAGGGACTGTTCTTAGTTCAATTTTCTCTGGATTCTGGCTGTTTTGATGTGAGTTTTCCTTCATATTTGCATCTTCCTTCAGCTGGGACATGGGGACATGAGTATTCTCAAAATTCAACCCCACAGCACCTCTCAGTAGTAGTATTCAAGGACCACTAAACTTAAGGCATGCTCAAGAGTCATAGGTCAAGGTTTACCAGGTCCACAACACACGTTCCTGTGAATACCTTAGGTCTCCTTCCTGAGGTGCTGGCAGATCTTGTAACCAATACAAGTCCTCTTGGTTTAGCCCATTCTTTACTTCTTTGGACCATGGAGACATTTTTTCATGTATCTCTCTAGACTGGGATTATTCTGCTGGAGTTGGAACATCTGGTCACTGCTGTTGATGTACCTTGGTTAACTATTATGTAAAGAGTGCAAAATAGAAAATGGGGGCATAAGGAGTCCTACTGAGAGAAATTAAAATTTTATTACAGATTAGTACAGTACAGTGGTACCTCTACTTACGAGCAGCTACCAACTCGAACAATTATGTAAGTGTATTTTTGTAGGTGCTTTTTTAAGTGTATGTTTGGGGGTCTGAAATGGATTAATCTAATTTTCATTATTTCTTATGGGAAAAAATTCCTTCGGTATCGGCACTTGAATAGCTGTCTGGAACGAATTAACGCTCATAACTCGAGGTACCACTGTATATGAAAACAAACAATAATTTGAAAACCTATAGTATGCAGACTATTGTAGGCAGCATGTGACATAATCCACTGGTACTGTTTGAAAAGAACAAAAGGGAACCGTGACTGGAAAAATACACAAATAGGAGGCAAATTTCGTCTTTCTAATCTCAACAACTCTCTTGCATTCCTTAGACATTAAACATACTTTTCGTCAGACTAACACCCTTTGTAATAATCTAGCTCATACCTCTCCTCCAACTATAGATGTCACTGGTGTCTGCTCTATTTTATGATCCTCTTGTTTTCTCCAATACCTTGAAGAGACTGGTCGCTCACTGACAGACTCAAAGAGCACAAAAGAAGTGTTAGGAATGCTGACGCTAATAATGCACTTTTCTGTCATGTTAGAGATCACAGTCATCCTATTGACTAGTCCTCTGCTAAAATGTCTACCCTACTTCAAGCCTTCAGAGTAGTCATCCTGGTAGTCACTCCCTCCCAAGCCTTACCTATAAGGTGTACACAATGCAGGATATGGAAATGGTCTTTCCAAAAGTCTCTTAGGGTTATATTCATGTCTGTGGTCACATCAAAGCACTTTTGAAACATTGCTTTGGTGTAGAGTTTTTTAAAGTTGGAAATGACCTGCTGGTCCATGGGCTGGAGGAGAGGAGTGGTATTAGGGGGCAAGAACTTCACTTTGATGAATTTAAAGTCCTCCACAATTTTCTCTACCAAGTTTGGAGGATGACAAGGAGCATTGTCCATTATCAGGAGGCACTTAAGTGGCAAATTATTTTCCTGGAGATATTTCTTCACACTGGGGCCAAACATGCCATTGAACCACTCTAAGAAAATGTCCTTTGTGACCCATGCCTTTTTGTTAGACTTCCACATCACACACAAGTTAGACTTGGTGATACCGCATCTGCCAAACACTCGGGGATTTTCAAAAAGATACACCAGTAAAGGCTTCACTTTGCAATCACCACTGGCATTAGCACAAAGCATCAAAGTTAGCCTGTTAGGCTTATGTCCTGGCTGTGCCCTTTCCTCCTGAGTAATGAAGGTCCTGTTGGGCATTTTCTTCCAAAACAGGCCTGTTTCATCACAATTAAACACTTGTTGGGGGAGGAATTGTTCAGCCTCTATGTACCCCTGGAATTCAGGCACATATTTTTCAGCCGCACTTTTGTCACAACTGGATGCCTCACCATGCCTCACAACACTATGTATGCCACTTCGATTCTTAAATTTTTGAAACCAGCCTCTGCTGACTTTAAATTCGCTCACTTCAGCACTCGTTGCAGGCATTTTCTTAACGAGATAATCATGGAACTGCCTTGCTTTTTCACATATTATTGCCTGCGAAACAGTATCTGCTGCTAACTGTTTCTCGTTGATCCACACCAACAACAAATTTTCCACATCTTCCAGCACTTGCGATCTCTGTTTTGTGATCACATATGCACCTTTCGCAACAACAGCTTCCTTGATTTTACGTGTATTTTCCTTGGCCACAATGGTAGCGATGGTAGAATAGGCTTTACCATACAGCCTGGCCAGCTCAGTGATACGCACTCCACTTTCATATTTTTCTGTTATCTCCTTCTTCAGTTCTACTGTATTTCTGAGCCTCTTTACCACAGGCTTAGCACTAGGAGCTTTCCTTGGACCCATGGTAGCTTATTTAGCAGTTGCAAGCACTAAAAACAGTGGAATAATGACAATATACTGGTATGAATGCGTGGGTGGAGTAGGTGGTGGTCGCTCTCGCTTGTAAACAATAGCACACTGATGCTCCCTGGAGTGCCCGCACAGCTGGGCGCCACGCGGACGCGTCCGGGACAAATATCGTAAACCGAAGCAATCATCGTAAACGGAGTCACTATTTTGACGTAAAAATGTATCGCTAACCGAATTTATCGCTATCCGACGCCATCGTTAACCGAGGTATGACTGTATTTAGCTGATGCTGGGATATGTTAGGTAGATAAGGTGCTTTTTAATAGTAATCTTGAAAATGCTGGCTGAGTCAGTGGTTCTGGAGATTTCTGGCAGAGAGTTCCAAATTTTGTGCCCTTTTGTGTACACTGAATTTTGGAAGAGATTTAGCCGGACATAGGGAATGTCATAGAGATTTTTGTGACTAGTATTATGTCTATGGGTCCTGCTGCAACTGTCAAGAAGGTGCTTCGGTTTGAGATTTATATTAGAATTTATTGTTCTGTAAATGTAGGATGCACAGTAGTAAGAGCAAATGTCCTTACCTTTGTCAAATGCTTCAAACTTCAGAACACTCGTGTCTTTACCTGATCCTTCGCCTTTCCTATTTTTTCCTTTTTCTTTCTTTGTTTTCCTCTCTTCAGCCTGTTCTGTTCTGTTAGTTTCATCTCCCTGCATTTGGTCTTACTCCTTGTGGGTCCTTTGCTCTCCTGCAGTGCTCCTTTTTCTTGTCCTTAGACTGACCCCACTTCTACTTCTGCTTAATTTTCCCCCCATTCCTCAATTATTGCTACTACCTTTACTTCTTCCTTCCTTCACTCCCCCCTTTTTCTCTCTTTTCCACTAAACTACTTTCCCTACTTTCTACTACCACTATTTCTGCTACTACTACTACTACTACTACTTCTTACACTACGTACCTATCTCTACCACTACTTTCTCTTGTTCCCGTCCCTTTTCCCACTCTCCTGTGTATATACTAGCTACCTCCCTCTTTTCTGTTAGTGTGACTTGTAAATGGTCCAAGTCGGACCGAAACATTGTGGTAAGCTCCCCTATGTGCGGGTTATTTGTGTATTGTTTGAAAGGTGAGTAGACATGTGTTTGTTCACTAGTTGTCTTCTGTATGGGTCATTGTGCCCTTGGGCACAAATATACTTTTTCCTGTTTCAGAATGATACATTTTACCTAACGTGAAATTACAGTGGAATATCATGGCTTGCTAATTGTTGAATGTGATACAGTATATTCTGAAATGCCCTAAATAATATATCAAAAACATTTTAGTTTTAAAAGCTGAAAGTAAAATTTTGTCTTAAAAATCAACTTATATAAGTAAAATAACAAGGGTAATGTTTCCTCTAAATAACATTGAATTAAGAAAAACTTTTTCTATAATTGCACGTTGGCACATTCCACCCCCCTCCCCCCACCCTCATTAATCCTCTTAGAGATAAGTAATTATTGATCTTGAGAGTATGAGATGCAGTCTCATAATTTTTTTTTGAAGGGGGGAGGGGGGCTTTGGCTTTAAATATTATCACCTTCTAATTTACATTGGCAAAACCTTGTATGTACCACTATTTTAAGGTATAATACAGCTAAACTGTCAAAATTACAGTACTGAAGTAATGAATGTACTATTAATGGCTTCATAATTTATTTTTAAATGTATAAATCAGTGTTTTTATTTACTATATGTATTAATGTTTAAAATTTATATTAATATGTACACTATTAAAAATGGTATATGTTTTTTTTTTTAAATACAATATTTTGTAAGTTAAATGTTAAGTGAAAGTATTTATCAGGAAATATTAAAAATGAGAAAAGTATATAGAAGAAAAGATTGTGTATTATGCATATTTAAACAACCCAGTACTTTGTTCCAAAATACAAAGGCTCTCAAAACTTACCACAGGTATTCCAAATATTACTCTGCATGCAAATATAGAACATAATAAACTTATGCCAATTGTGGAATAATAATGTTGCACGTTGGAATATTTGCAGGGAGTGTTCATGTATGTGAGTAACATGGAGGACTATGGTCACTTGGTGGACCCTGATTACTTCCCGACAAAGTATTTACACAATGATATGTGGCAGATGAAGGCTAACCGTAAGGACTGGGAGAATCGTTACATATCCCCTGAATACTGGACAGCTCTCAGCCCTAAAGAGCTCAATGAAATGGTAAGGCAGGTTGACCAAAAAATGAAACATTCACCTTCATTCATTAAATAACTGTATAGAAGTGGGCAAACATCACATTTCAAATAATAGTTTGAACTCCAGGACTCAAGTCTGGCTAACTGATTTTCCTGAATCACTTCATAAATATTACTTTGCTCACACTCCAAAAGCACATCAAATCTAACACACCATCTGAATGCTCAAGTTCCTACACTGAACTCCTCCTCACTCTCCCTTCAATCTTTTATGAGATGAACTCTGTCCCTCCTTCAACCATGGATTTATGCACACACTTATTCATCATATTCTGCTCCTTGCTCACTAAATGCCCAAAACTCTTCAACAACCCTTAGAATAATAACTTTTGCAAGTCCCACACCATCTTCTAATTTCTACACTTCAGTTACTTTGCCTGATATCATCTCAGCCTCCTGGCTGCAGTGTTTCAAAGTTCATGCCTCATAATCACATAAAAGTGTTGGTACCACTCTGGTACATTCTTTTCTTTACTCCATAGATAATTTTCTTTCTGTAGTATACCTCAACACTGCATCTTTTTTCCTTCATCTATTCTACAGTTCACTTCCTCCTTCAATGACCTAACTGACATATCCACTCCCAGATATCTATATACAGTGCTCATCACGGCATTATGCTGGGTGAGCTCCCCGGCATAATGCCGTGGCGAAAATCAAAGGCCTAGCATACAGGGGAGTCTTTTTTCATGAGTGCATTCTTCTTGGTAGCATCCATTAGCATGACATCACAATCTGCTGCTACACTTCACAGTGATTTCTCATTGCTCACGTGGCTGCCGTGGTGAGAGGAAGTGTTGCACTGTTGTCTCTCATCTGCCCCATCTTTTGTCCAGTGTTTCCTTTGGTTTTGGGGCACCATACGAAAGGAATAGTGAAGAATGCTAATGTGTGTGAGCATTCAGTGAGGAACTGGGTGCAGCATTTCAAGGTTGGTAGCGGTGTTGAGTTACCGTTTGCCAAACCTCAGCCTGGCCCCTAGAGGAAGACATCTGTCCATACCTTAACTGTGTTAAAGAAGCAGTTAAAGAGTAACTGCCTCTTTAACACAGTTAAGGTATGAACAGATGTCTTCTTGGAGGGGCCGGGCCAAGGTTTGGCAGACAGTAACTCAACACCGCCACCAGCCTTGAAATGCTGCACCCAGTTCCTCGCTGAATGCTCATACACACCAACATTCTCCACTATATCTTTCGTCTGATGCCCAGCTTTGTGAAGCCCTATGATTTGAGCTATAGTTTCAGGTGTTAAAGACTTCCTTTTACCCATAATCAAGCATGTATAGCCCCAATACCAACAGGAACACCGGACAAAAAATGAGGCGGATGAGAGACAAAAGTGCAACACTTCCTCTCACCATGGCAGCCATGTGAGCAATGAGAAGTCACTGTGAAGTGTGGTGGCAGGCCGTGACGTCATGCTAACGGCTGCTACCCAGCAGAATGCGCTGACGAAAAAAGACCCCCCTGTATGGTAGGCCTTTGATTTTCATCACGGCATTATGCTGGGTCGCTCACCTGGTATAAAAATGGCATATACAGTACATGAGGTGTGAGATTTACATGTCTAGTACATATTGTTACATGTTTGTCAATGATTATAATGTGAAAATCTCATCCAGCTCCTCAGACCTGGGAAGCGTACCCAGGATACAGCAGGCATTACCTCTCTGAACAGCAGCGCTGAGTCGCTGGAATAGAAAATTAGCTGCCCTGGGATCCCTAGTTACCCTGATGAGTCTTTTGCTTAGCTCCTTAAAAGGAACTTAGATGCACACTTTCCCCATGAGCCAAGGGTCTCCAAGCCTATGGGAACAAACATATAATGATGGGCAAGTTCTCTGTATTTTCTATACTTTTGGGACTCCCTGAAGCTGGCAGCTGCTCCTCCTTTCTCCTGGGTGTACTGGAGATAGGTATCAACTAAGGTAGATGCACATGTGAAGTCCCACACCACCTGCTTGCCATCTGTACAGGTGTGAAGGGTGATACCATCTGGATGCTTTTGGCTGCCATCAGATCTGCATAGTTGGGGTGGCTCCCTTATTGCTGGGCATCCAGCTGTTGCAAGGCTCCTCTTGATAATGTTATTACCCTCTTCATGCCATGCAATCTTTCCCTCGGATTTATGGCACACAAGACCATGGTACCCAAATCGGTCTGCTGCTTCAATGCCGCAAATACACCCGTGTTCAGCGAGAATAGGGGTGGTAAGTCGAAGGGCAACACCAATGTGGATGGTATGTGGGTCGAGGCATGTGCCAAGGCTGGTGTTGGGAACAGTCAACAGAAAGTCCCCTGCATGAGGAGCTCTCACTGCCAGGAGGCAGGCTCTATCCTTCCCCGACACACTCTGAAGCATTGTTGAGGCTATATTCTCCACTACTGGGCCATCCCAGTGTGACTGTTTGTAGTTGTTGGGGAGAGCAGGTCTAGTTTCAGGGCTCATTAGATTATCGCAGATCATGGCTCCGTCAATGAACTTTAAATGTAGGTGTATAAGAATTTTTTTTTAGAAAGTACTTAATTTTAAATGAGTTCTTGCTAATTGACCAGTTTTACTTATTCAGCATGACATATACATATATACACACACAAAAACATTAATGAAAGATAGTTACCAACTCTTCTTTTTAATGTACTTTAGTTTAATATTTTATTATTATTGCTGTACTGCGAGTATTGCACAAACTTAAACTGAGAGATTGCATTGCCTTAACTTCTGTCAGAAATATTGTCCTACTTTCGACACTGCAGCAAGTGAACTCTGATTTTATTAATGTCTGATGTCACACCTACTAGTAATTTGTATTTTATTTTTATAAAAATAAAAATGTTTTAAAATTATAGAACAGTCCTTGCACAAAGCCTAAGAACAATATTCCTAAGAGAATGACAAAATGCTCATATTTAATACAGTGGCACCTCATGTTTCGAACAGCTCTTAACTCAAACAATTATGTAAGTGTATTATTGTAAGTGCTTTTGTAAGTGTATTTTGGGGGGTCTGAAATGGACTAATCTAATTTACATTATTCTTTATGTGAACAAATTCGCTTGGTAAGGGCACTCGGGCAGCCTTCTGGAACGAATTATGTCCAAAACTTGGGGTACCACTGTACTGAATAAAAATCTAGGATAGTTTATCATAGAGGTATTGTTGCAGCACACTAGAGATACACAGTACTGCTTCAGTATTTATCATCATCTAGACTCTACACTGTGATATTGAGAGAGGAAATCCCACAGACTAAAACGAGGAAGAATCGTAGTCTGCATATTTCAACCTCCTTTAGGTATTCTGCTGAAGGGGACCTCAGCTGGAGGTCAAAATATATAGACTGTGATTCTTTCTCATTTGTCTCCTGTGGGATTGCCTCTCTCTCATTGATCAGTGTTTATTACACTTTAGTGTACCATCTGTGATATAATATTTTGTGTTTTTGTTTTTAAACAGCCTTGCCCTGACGTCTATTGGTTCCCAATCTTCACACCAAGATTCTGCAAAGAGCTTATTGAACTGGCAAATGATAATGGTGGTTGGTCAGATGGTAGTAACAATGTAAGTATGGTGGTTGTTAGTCAGATGGTAGT
The DNA here is from genome assembly GCA_009830355.1 of Cherax destructor. NCBI lineage: Eukaryota > Metazoa > Arthropoda > Malacostraca > Decapoda > Parastacidae > Cherax > Cherax destructor. The sequence continues at coordinate 50,986 of WNWK01008323.1, read as the reverse complement.
AACAATGTAAGAATGGTGGTTGTTGGTCAGATGGTTTTTGAGCAATAATATGCAGGAGCTGGAGTGGTGTGTCAGTACTACCATCAAGATGGTCCAGATGACACTTAGGTGCATTATTAACCACAGTTTTAATCACAAAGTGACTGAGTGATGGTGAAGTGTTTTTTTCCGGGTCACCCTATGTCAGTGAGGGACTGCTAGTGTCTTGAGAAAACAAAGTTTCACCTATGTGATCAGCTCTGTCAAGACTTTACTAAATAAAGTCTGCTGTGTGAGGGAACATAATGGTTAATAAAGATTGCCATTGCATTTATTCCTATAATATTATATGTATTTATATCACTGAAATATTTAAGTCCCAGCACTTGTAAGAAATATTATTTTCCAGCAGTGATACCTTGAAGATATTGAAATATTTTATGGCACTGTACATAATAAATTTTGTACACTTGGTAACAGCTGGTGCAACTTTATGACGATCTTATTTCTCTCTGCAGCTGGACATTACTTTCTAGCATTCACACTGTACTCCTTGTGACCTTTCGGTGCACTTTTTTATTATTTTTAAGGTAAAGATAGAAAACTAGAAGTAAAACTTATTAGGTATATACATCTTTTATATAAAACAATTTTTGTTTATTACTAACCTCTTTATTTGCATGTGTGCTTCTACTTATAATATCTCTGTCTTTATTATTACCTTACTATGCTGGCAACTACCAGTGGCTGATATGACAAAAATGCTTGCACAGCCCCCAGTGTTTTATGTTCAAGTTCTTTTTTTGGTTTATTTTCAGATTTTATTCATCTAGAAATTTAGCTACCCTCTCATCACATACTCCTTCATTAGATCTTACCACCTGTTTAATTTTACATGGGTCACATAAACGAGAAGTGGGAGTTGCTGTGGGAGCTGTGTAGAAGAATTATAAAACTGTCACATATGCATGTTTTAATTAATTATGAGGGAAGGGAGGAATTATTATAATCAAAGAAAGCGCTAAACCAACAAGAGTTGGGAAGGAAGGAAGAAGTAGGCTTGAGTGAGGTGCTTCACACTATAGGTGTGTGTGTGTGTGTGTATGGCTTGTATGAAAACTATCTGCACTTAGTAAGTTGTATTTAATAAAAGTAGATAGATGAGAACATCTCCATGGGGAAGTGGAACAGAATTCTTCCTCCATAAGCCATGCGTGTCATAAGAGGCGACTAAAATGCCGGGAGCAAGGGGCTAGTAACCCCTTCTCCTGTATATATTACTAAATGTAAAAGGAGAAACTTTCGTTTTTCCTTTTGGGCCACCCTGCCTCGGTGGGAAACGGCCAACGTGTTGAAAGAAAGAAAGAAAGATGAGAACATGCACCCATGAGCATTGTTCCTCAGGATCCCAGACTAGCTGGTAGTTATGTGCATACTGTTGACAGTAATGACATTATGTCTTGTTCCTTAGGATCCCAGACTAGCTGGTAGTTATGTACTGTACCTACTGTTAACATTGTAATGACATTATGTCTTGTTCCTCAGGATCCCAGACTAGCTGGTGGCTATGAGAATGTACCTACAGTTGATATTCACATGAACCAGATGGACTTTGAACAAGAGTGGTTGTGGATTCTCCGTCACTATGTGAAGCCTCTAGCTGAGAAAGTTTACCTTGGCTATGATAGTGATGTAAGTTTCACTAAATGTTTCATGAGTTTTTAACTTAATAAACTAAGAAACAGAAAATCTTTTATTTGGGAATTATAATACTACTGTGTAAATTTATTCTTGAATATATGGGTTAGGCAATACAGTGGACCCCCGGATTTCGTACTGCTCCCAACTCGAACAATTATGTAAGTGCTTTTGTAAGTATATTTTTGGGGGTCTAAACGGACTAATCTAATTTACATTATTCCTTATGGGAACAAATTCGTTTGGTAACAGCATTCTGGAACGAATTATGGCCGATAACCGGGGGTCCAGCGTATTTTCAAGCCCCTGTGTTTCTAATTTATATTCTTAATAGTACACATTTTAATATCTAGAGAAAAAATACTGTCATATCAGTACCCTTTGAGGCAATGCAGTTTATTATCTTTTTTGCTCCTGAAAGCAACTCTGGGAAAGGTAGCCCCTGGAGCAACTAAAACCATGTGGAGTCAGACTGGGAGACATTTTTAACCATTATGTTTAAGGACCAGCCTTCATTGTTTAGATGCCAAGAGTAATGAGTAAAGCCTGTGGCCTGGGAAAACATCTTACCTCATTTAAGTGACACCAACTAAGGGAAAAAAAACAGACTCATCAGAGGATTTACTGACAGCCGTAGGAGGGTATGTGTGATAGAGGATCTCCTAGTTGGTTGACTGGCCACCAGGACACCTGTGGAGAGAAGAGTAGCATTAAACTTTGGATATCATCATCAGAGTTGGATGTGGAAGAAGCAAGCTGAAAGGAACCATAGTGAATTTCTAAAGTGATGAGATCTTCCCATGGATCTGGAGACAAAAAAAAACTCACCTCAAGAAAGCCATGAGGAGTCCCCTGGGAACTGGAGGTGCATGATATGCAGTGCCCAGTAAATGTTGCCTGGTAGGTAAGCTGTATACCTCTGAGGATCAGCTATGAAGGTATGTGAGCCACTAATGCCAGAGGGCCCATGATGCTCAAGTGTCACAGCATGGAAAGGAGGCAAACACTTATCCATGTGATTACTGCTGTAGAGAAGAGACTCTGAACCCATGTCAACATCAAGCTTGAGTCTGGAAAGAAAACAGAAGACAACCAGGTTACTCAGGTTGGGTTAATGTGTCCCAAGGAGGGCAACTTAAAGGTTGAAAGGCATCCCAGGGGGCTAAGACATCTTGAGAGACCCATTGCAAATCAGAGGTAAAGAAGAATAGACAATTGATCTACCAGGGTATTGCTTAGATGGTGAGGTAAATGCAAGGGAAGGAGATGGATGTTCAGTTTATCGCAGATTAACATCTTTGTGAGGGAGATAACAACAACAGACATCTTAAATTTCAAGTGTAGAAGCTAAGTGAGGGCTGTGTGAAAAAAGACTGCTAAGGTTGAATCCCATAGAAAGTAGCACTAGTATATAACTACAGTGTGGCGCTACTTGCTGCATAAGTCATTCCAATTTGTTTTTCTCCAATTATTGTTATAACCTGCTCAGTTTTAGCCCTAGCCAGTTCACTGAAAATGGGAGCCACTGATGGCATGAAAGTTCAGCAGCCTGAGAGGACACATTTTGGACAGCAGCCCAGCCAGTAGAAAAGGCATCAATCATGAAGCAGTGCAAAGGATGGGGAACACAGTTGTAAGGACTGAACAACAGTTTGACTAAGACCAGTCATCCATGGACCATCCTTGGAAAAGAGATAATGTGCCTATGGAGAGTTAATCTTTTAATTAATATTAAAAAAAGATAAATGTCTAAGCATTTTATAAAATATTCTACTTACATAATCCATAACTGTATGTTTGTGGATCTTATATTTGAAAGCAGCTTTACTATGTCAAGACATAACTTGCACCTTTTCCTTAAAATACATTTTGAGGGAGACACCATTTCAACTCTTGATGATATTGTCTTGTACAATCTTAATCTGGCTGGAGAAGTTTTTGGTATATTAGATTTATCTGGAAAGATTAGAGAAGCGGGTTAAAAATATTACATATAGTTCCACCATTTCTAACTTGCCATATCCTTAATTTTTAATTTGTGAAAAAAACTTTCACAAACAAGTTTTGAGAGATTCTGTAAACTGTCCAAGTGTATCCCACACACATCTGGTACTGTATCCCACACATATCTGGTACTGTATCCCACACATATCTGGTACTGTATCCCACACATATCTGGTACTGTATCCCACACATATCTGGTACTGTATCCCACACATATCTGGTACTGTATCCCACACATATCTGGTACTGTATCCCACACATATCTGGTACTGTATCCCACACATATCTGGTACTGTATCCCACACATATCTGGTACTGTATCCTACACATATCTGGTACTGTATCCCACACATATCTGGTACTGTATCCCACACATATCTGGTACTGTATCCCACACATATCTGGTACTGTATCCCACACATATCTGGTACTGTATCCCACACATATCTGGTACTGTATCCCACACATATCTGGTACTGTATCCCACACATATCTGGTACTGTATCCCACACATATCTGGTACTGTATCCCACACATATCTGGTACTGTATCCCACACATATCTGGTACTGTATCCCACACATATCTGGTACTGTATCCCACACATATCTGGTACTGTATCCCACACATATCTGGTACTGTATCCACACATATCTGGTACTGTATCCCACACATATCTGGTACTGTATCCCACACATATCTGGTACTGTATCCCACACATATCTGGTACTGTATCCCACACATATCTGGTACTGTATCCCACACATATCTGGTACTGTATCCCACACATATCTGGTACTGTATCCCACACATATCTGGTACTGTATCCCACACATCTGGTACTGTATCCCACACATATCTGGTACTGTATCCCACACATATCTGGTACTGTATCCACACATATCTGGTACTGTATCCCACACATATCTGGTACTGTATCCACACATATCTGGTACTGTATCCCACACATATCTGGTACTGTATCCCACACATATCTGGTACTGTATCCCACACATATCTGGTACTGTATCCCACACATATCTGGTACTGTATCCCACACATATCTGGTACTGTATCCCACACATATCTGGTACTGTATCCCACACATATCTGGTACTGTATCCCACACATATCTGGTACTGTATCCCACACATATCTGGTACTGTATCCCACACATATCTGGTACTGTATCCCACACATATCTGGTACTGTATCCCACACATATCTGGTACTGTATCCCACACATATCTGGTACTGTATCCCACACATATCTGGTACTGTATCCCACACATATCTGGTACTGTATCCCACACATATCTGGTACTGTATCCCACACATATCTGGTACTGTATCCCACACATATCTGGTACTGTATCCCCACATATCTGGTACTGTATCCCACACATATCTGGTACTGTATCCCACACATATCTGGTAATGTATCCCACACATATCTGGTACTGTATCCCACACATATCTGGTACTGTATCCCACAGGTATAAATGTTAACTTGTTATTATATAAAATTAAGCATGTACATATACAGTGGTACCCCGGTTTACGATATTTTTTCGTTCCAGAATGCTGTTCAAGTGCCATTACCAAACGAATTTATTCCCATAAGGAATAATGTAAAATAGACTAGTCCTTCTAGACCCCCAAAAATACACTTACAAAAGCATTTAAAAAAATAAACTTACATAAAAGGGCGAGTTTGGAGACCATCGTAAACCGGGGTACCACTGTACTTGTATGGGTCTCATGGGATACAAAATGTTATGACATTATTGGAGCGTACAACACAATACAATTTTTATTTCTTTATGAAGTACAAATAATGTAGTTTACATGTAATAATACATTGGTAGGCACAAAAGAAAGTCATTGATTGTGCAATGCATTTCTGGCAAACCTGAGCTGTCTCAGTCACTGTGACTGGACTTAGAAGTTTCCTTGCCTGCAGCAAACCCCTTCTCACAATGCAGCAAGAGGAGAGAGTGAAGTATTGCAAGAAACACTACGAGTGGGAGTTTGGAGGAGCAAAGGAAAGTTTTGTGGTCAGATGAATCAGCCTTTACAGTAGCCGGTAGTGGTGGAAGGAGTTTACCAGAGACCTCATTCTGACACACACTACATTGCCAAGTCTGTGAAATACCTTGCAACCCTCATGGTAAAGGCAGGTTTCACTTATTATGGTATATGGGAATTAGTGATACGTTCCAAAAAATGTCATGACGAATCATACCAGTTATTTGGAGCTTTTAATGATTTTTTTACCCTATTCCTTTGAAAAACAAAAGTAAAATTATTTATGGAAGATGGTGCTCCTTGCCACACTGCCAGAAGTGTCAAAAAGTGGGTAAATGATTGTGAAGTGCCCTATTTTACTGACTGACCAGGTAATAGCCCAGACCTAAACCAAAAAGAAAATTTATGGATTCTTGTGATATGTCACCTGAGAGAAGTTGACATGTCATCCATCCTAAAGCTATCAAATGCATATGGGTATCATCTCTCTTTCCACCTCTCAGAATTTATCTGACAGTGTTCTTTGAAGGTTTAATAACTTCCTGAAATGCAAGGGAAATTCAAGCAAGTTTTAACTGTAGGAGTAGTGTTATATTGCTTTGTTTACATAGCCTAACAAAAACAACTGCATCATAACTTTCCATGCAGACTGTAGATTCCTGTTTAATACATTGAAGTTGTCCTGTAATTTATTTGTAAGAAATGTTGATGGAGTGTGAGCAAGGTAACATTTATGAAAGGATTCATGGAAACCAGTTAGACAGACAGGCGAGAATTATGGTACCTGCATTCTAAAGAAGTGAGGATGTTGTAGGTCAGAGGGCCATCTGAGCAGTGATGTCAGCACACTTCTGGCAAGACAGTGAATGATGGTGAAAGTCTTTCCTCTCTTTTATTTTTTTTTGGGGGGTGAGGGGGGTCATCTTACCTTGGTGGGAGATGGCATGTTTAAAATCCAGCATTCACAATGTTAATCCTTATGAAGAATCACAAAAAAGATATCTTGAGTTAGAATATTTGGTAAAATCTTCTTTAAGAAAACTGTTGTTTGGAGCTGCAGGAGCAGTGATGGTGAGATGACATTTTCATAACATTCAACATCTCTGCCATATATGTGAAAAATTACCCTCTAGAGAGGTTCCTTGATTCAAATGAGGGGCTCTTTATTTGAGAAATTTGACCTGTGATCTCTCTGCTTCCTTGGATCAAACCTGAATGCCTGCCATTTCCCCAGCCACTGTATGACCCCTATGGATTTAGCAGTACTCTCCAAGACTGTAATAATAATTGCATATCTAGAAATGAAATGTATGAAGAATCAGTACAGTAGACCCTCAGTTAACGAAAGGTCTAGTTAACGAAAAAATCGGTTACCGAAAGCTTTTTTCGCAATCAGATAGCGAAAAAAGCTCGGTTAGCGAAACGTATTAGACGTGTCCGCCTGCTCCGTGCCTGGCCTGCGAATGCGCAAGATGCCACTGTAGCTTTGTTTACCATTGAGAGAACATTACCCAGCGTGCTCTTTCAAACATTCACAATACATTTGGTGTCTTTTTTGGTGGTTTAGTGATTGTCACTGTGAAATAAGTCACCATGGGTCCAAAGAAGCTTCCTAGTGGCACCTCAGTGGTAAAGAGAGTGAGGAACACCATCGAACTGAAGAAAGAGATAATAGAAAAATATGAGAGTGGCGTACGTCTGAGTGATCTTGCCAGGATGTACAAGAAAAGTGCATCTACTATCGGCACTATAATGGCAAAGAGAAATGAGATGAAGGAAGCTAATGTTGCAAAAGGGGTTAATTTGTTAACGAAACAAAGATCGAAAACAGTGGATGAGGTTGAGAAGTTACTGATGGTGTGGATCAATGAAAAACAGATAGCGGGTGATAGTATTTCCATGGCGATAATTTGTGAAAAGGCAAGGAAGTTGCACGCAGATCTTGTCAAGACAATGCCTGGAACCATTGGTGATGTGAGTGATTTTAAAGCCAGCAAAGGCTGGTTTGAGAGGTTTAAGAAATGTAGTGGCATACACAGTGTTGTGAGGCATGGTGAGGCAGCCAGCTCAGACAAACGTGCAGCTGAAAAATTTGTGAGTGAATTTAAGGGGTTCGTAGAGGCTGAAGAATTCCTTCCCCAACAAGGGTTTAATTGTGATGAAACAGGCCTGTTTTGGAAGAAAATGCCCAACAGGACCTTCATTACTCAGGAGGAAAAGGCACAGCCAGGACACAAGCCTATGAAAGACAGGCTAACTCTTATGTTGTGTGCCAATGCCAGTGGTGATTTTAAAGTGAAGCCTTTACTGGTGTATCACTCAGAAAATCCCAGAGCCTTCAAGAAACACAGTGTTGACAAGAATAATTTGTGTGTGCATTGGAAGGCTAACACCAAGGCATGGGTCACTACGGAGATTTTCAAGGAATGGGTGACTGGAGTGTTTGGCCCTAGTGTGAAGAAATACCTCCTGGAAAAGAAATTGGGACTCAAGTGCCTCCTGGTACTGGACAATGCTCCTGCTCATCCTCACAACTTGGAAGAGTTGTTGCCTGATGAGTTCAGTTTCATCACAGTGAAGTTCTTGCCTCCTAACACCACTCCTCTCATTCAGCCCATGGACCAGCAGGTCATTGCAAACTTCAAGAAACTGTACACCAAAGCAGTGTTTCAGAGGTGCTTTAATATGACAAATGACTCTGCATTGACCCTATGAGAGTTCTGGCAAGATCACTTCAATATCGTGCATTGCCTAGGCTTTATAGGTAAGGCTTGGGAGGGAGTGACTTCCAGGACTTTGAACTCTGCTTGGAGACCACTGTGGTCGGATTGTGTTGAAAAGAGGGATTTTGAAGGATTTGACGCTGACCCTGACGACCCTGTGCCTGTTGTGGAAGATATTGTTGCATTGGGGAACAGCCTGGGGTTGGAGGTGAGTGGTGAGGATGTGGAAGAGTTGGTGGAGGAGCACAGGATAGAGCTAACAACTGAAGAGCTGCAAGTGCTTCATCTGGAACAGCAACAGACCACAGCTGAGGTTATTGCTTCACAGGAGGAGGAAGAGAGAGTGAAGGAGGTGCCTTCTTCAGAGATTAAGGAAATTTGTTCAATGTGGAATAAGGTGCAGACATTTGTTGAAAGACACCACCCTGAGCAAGCTGAAATGAGCCTTCTGTGCAACCACTTCAGTGACAGAGCCATGTTGCACTTCAGGAAAGTATTAAAGAGTCGCCAGAAACAGAGGACTCTGGACAGTTATTTTTCTAAGAAGAGTTCTAGTGACTCTCAAGCTGGTCCTAGTGGCATTAAAAGACCAAGAAGGGAAGTAACCCCAGAGAGGGACTTGTTACCTGAAGTCCTTTTGGAGGGGGATTTCCCTTCCAACCACTAACACCCTGCCCCTGTCATCATCCCTATCTTCCAGATGCCTGCAAGTCTCTTCAATAAAGGTAAGTAAATGTTATTTATATTATATTTATTGTGAATATTTTTTTGTGGAACGGATTAATTGTATTTACATTATTTCTTATGGGAAATAAGGGTTCGGATTACGAAAGATTCAGATTAAGTAATAGCTCCTGGAATGGATTAATTTTGTTAACTGAGGGTCTACTGTACTTATCTGTGTCCATCTCCCTTACACTAGTTCTCTGCCTTAACAAGACCTCAGGCAGATTGTAAGCAGTGTTTAAACTGTTAACAAGGTATTGTTCCTCTAATATTTTCTCTCCTATTCATCTCTACTCTCCATTGCTCTCACCTCCATTTCTCTATTCCCTGTCACTTTTTTTTTACCCTCATCTCTTCCTTCTTATTCCTGTTATTCCACTGTATTCATTCTCTCTTTCTTTCATACAGTGGTACCTCGAGTTTCGGCCATAATTTGTTCCAGAAGGTTGTTCGAGTGCCGTTACCGAATGAATTTGTTCCCATAAGGAATAATGTAAGTTAGATTAGTCCATTTCAGACCCCCAAAAATACACTTACAATAATACAATAATACACAGCACTTTCAATAATACACTTACATAATTGTTTGAGTTGGGAGATGTTCGAAACTCGAGGTACCACTGTACTCTCTCCAGCTCCTTCCCTCTTTCAACCTCAAGCCCAGCTGATATTAAGGCAAAAATGGCAGCTGATCTATCACATTCTTTATCATGGAGCTGGTGTAGAACTGCTTGTTGGGTTGTAAGAACTCAGCTTCAGCATAGAAGTACAGTGGTACCTCGGCATACGAGCAGCTCCCAACTCGAATAATTATGTAAGTGTATTTCTGTAAGTGCTTTTGTAAGTGTACTTTTGGGGTTCTGAAACGGATTAATCTAATTTACATTATTCCTTATGGGAACAAATTTGTTTGGTATCGGCACTCAAACAGCCTTCTGGAACGAATTAAGCTCGTAACCCAAGGTACCACTGTATTCATAGAGTTGGTGTTGTGGGTGTGACACAATACTACTGTAGCACACAGTCTTACTTCATATAGATATACTTAGTGTTGTGGCTGCAGTACCTTTGTAGTTCACTCTGTTTCATCTCAAACCTTTCATATACAGTGGTCCCCCGAGTAACGAACACCCCGGAAGTCGTACAATTATGTAAGTATAATATTGTAAGTGCTTGTGGAAGTGTATTTTTGGGGGCCTGAAATAGACTAACCTACGTGACATTATTCGTTAAGGAAATAAATTCGTTCGGTAATGGCACTTGAGCAGGCTTCTGGAATGAAGTTTTTTCGTTACTCGGGGGTCCACTGTACCTTTGATGAGTTTTGAAAATTTTTGTACTCCACAGCCTGACCCTAGGCCAGGCTTGTCATCAAGTTTTCCAAACCACAATTAGGGAGTTGTGGTTTTAGATAACAGATAATGTTGTTTCATTTATTTTCATTGGCTTATCATTAATGAGCACAGCTTTGCCTTTGCTAGAAAATGCAATAGTTTATAGAAAAAAAAAATTCCTGTGGTTGACCATTCATTGCTTGGTGCAAGATTATTTTGTGTGCTTGTATGTGTGTCTGGGGGAGGTGTTGCCAAAGTACAGAGAGCCAGACTGGATACATTCAACTGTAACATCAGAAATATATTTTGTTTTAGAATAAAATGTTTATTTTCTTATTACTTTCAGGCTCGGGCAATTATGAACTTCATTGTACGATACAGACCCACAGAACAGTCCTTCCTTCGGCCCCATCATGACTCTTCAACTTATACAATTAATGTGGGTTTGAATCGCCCATTAACTGATTATGAGGTAAGTTTGATTAGAAAATAGCTTACAAGCAATTTCAGAATGTGCTAATATCATTTGACTTTAATTGCTTTGTTTCATATTCAGGTAATAATTGACCTCAGTGACATGATAGCAGATACTTCTTGAATAAAGTTAAACATTTTGTAGGGGGAAAAATAAAATAAAAATAATTTGGCAGTACAGTAGGGCCCCACTCATATGGCAGGTTAGGTTCCAGGTTAGTGCCTTAAAGCAGACATTGCCGAAAAGCAGAACTCCATTTTTTCCACTTCTAAATGCATATAAATGCCAGACAACAAGCTTACACTAACTTATATTAAGTTAGCAATAGCACTAGGCATTAAAAAACACAATAAAAAGTAAAATACACACAGAGTACACTTATCTTCGAAAAATTAATTCATAGACAAATCTATTCCTACCTCGTCTCACACAATGTACTCAACCCCTGTCAATTTGGATTCAGGACAAACAAGAGCACAAACGATGCTATTACGCACATGTTGGAGTTAATATATACAGCACTTGAGAAAAAAGAAGTCCCACTGGGAATCTTCATTGATCTCCGCAAAGCTTTTGATACAGTCGACCATGATTTACTGCTCACAAAATTAGCACACTATGGTATAAGGGGGCACCCACTCAACTACCTAAAATCATACCTCACCAACAGAAGCCAATACGTGTACACAAATGGAGCGAACTCTTCCACACAACCAATTACAGTCGGAGTCCCTCAAGGAAGTGTCCTGGGGCCACTCCTATTCCTCATTTACATAAATGACCTACCGAATGCATCACAACTACTCAAACCCATTTTATTTGCAGATGACACAACATATGTCTTCTCTCACCCAAATCCAGTTATACTGGCCAACACTGTTAATGCCGAATTACAGAAAATATCAACATGGATGACGACTAACAAGCTTACTCTCAATACTGACAAGACCTACTTCATACAGTTTGGAAGCAAAGCCACAAATGTTCCACTTAACATAACACTTAATGGTACACCCATCACAAGACTCACAGAGGGAAAATTCCTAGGAATCCACCTTGACAGTAGCCTTAAATTCCAAACACATATACAACAAATTTCCAAGAAAATCTCGAAGACAGTAGGCATATTATCAAAGATACGCTATTATGTACCTCAATCAGCTCTCCTTGCACTATATCATTCACTTATCTACCCGTATCTCACCTATGGAATCTGTGCATGGGGATCAACAACGTTAAATCACCTTAGACCACTCATAACACAACAAAAGGCCGCAGTCAGAATGATAACAAATTCCCACTCTAGACAGCATACTCCACCAATATTCAAAAGTCTCAAACTACTCACCGTAAAGAACATTCATACTTACTCTTGTGCCTACTACATATATAAAACTTTACACTCTAATATAAACCCTCTGCTCAAAACTCTCCTCACCAACTTTAATAGGACCCATGACCACAACACACGACACAGATCACTTTTTGATATACCCCATGTTCATATCAACCTATGTAAAAATTCTATGCACATAAAGGGCCCCAGAATCTGGAATTCATTACCAGTAAATATTAAGATAATCTTGTCTGAAAATCAATTTAAGACTCAACTCAAAAACCACCTACTCACCCAAACCTAAATGATCATGCTATAAACTACTTTGAAAATGCTCATTGTTACTTTCCTATACGATAATCTCAATTTTTAATAATATGTTACTATTATGTTACCCCTACTCATATTATAAGTTAATGTCAAAAATGCTCAATGTTATTTTCCTTAAGATAATCTCAATTCCATATTATCATTCAAGAATCTTAACACCTGTAACAATCTAAGATCTAATATCATTATATAATAATTTAAACAGTAAAATTTCATCATATTGTAATTTTGAAAATAATTTTTAACTAGAATAAACTCAATAAATTTCTCTAATATTAAGTACATAGTTTTTAAGGACTAGAATAAGCTGCCCCTAATGCCATGGCATGTCAGTGGCTCTCCTTGCACTCAATTTACATTGTAATTTCCCATACCCATGTAACCTGCAATGAAATTACTTACATTAAAGTATTAACATTGGCTTAAAATAGTCTGTGAACCAATTTATGAAAAGATCAGTAGTCATCCAAGTTTTCGAATTGGATTTATAATAAACAGGGAGGCTACCTTTTGCATAGTTCTTTAGGGCCCTAGGATTCTCTGAGTGATAAATTATCATAGGTTTTAACTTGCAATTCCCAGCAGCATTAGCTCCTAGCAAGTGTTAGTTGAAGACTCAGATGAGTCAAAGGGATGTTAGGAAGCATTTCTTCAGCCATAGAGTAGTCAGGAAGTGGAATAAAGATCATGGAGCAGGGAGAGAGAGGACCTAGTAGTGGTCAGTGAAGAGGCGGGACCAGGAGCTAAGTCTCGACCCCTGCAACCACAATTAGGTGAGTACACTCTGGGGTTATCCTGGGTTCTCTACACATATGCTGCTATATGTAACTGTATTTGATGGCTAAGTTTATTCAGGTATACACAAATACAGTTACATAGATTATCATTCATAGCAGAATATGCGTAGACAACCTAGAATAATATGGCGCACACCACGTGTTAAGACCCATTCTATGCTGACCAGGCATCTCAGGCCAATCATGCCAAATTTGGAGGCAGGAAAAATAAAACGTAAATATACGTTTGGGGCAGTAGCAGTACTAACGTATATATACGTTTGGACCGTTTAAGGGTTAAAGCCAGGACATCCAGCTTCTTTTCATTCATAACATCTATAATCATATCTTTCTTATCATATATCATATATCCATATAGTATACAGTAGGGCCCTGCTTTTCGGCGTTTCGCCTTTGGGCATTCCGTTCATACAGCGAGTTCAAATTATGACCAAAACTTTTGTATATGGCGAGCGTCTTTCTGATACGGCACACGCCACCCGGTTTGTTTACATTTTCTGTGAGCACATCTCTCTATTATGTAATAATCACTCTTGGGCACATTAAATGTCCACTTTTATGTCAATATAGACATTTTCATTAATCCATCTATGATATTTTCTTTAAATTTATATAAGAAACACGTTACATAGCATATAAACATGCTGTTTATATGCTATGTTTATATGCTATGTAGGTGTGGTTGCCGGGCCGACGGAAAACATTACATAATACTACTAATATTAATCACTCTTGGGCACATTAAATGTCTTATTTTACATTAACCCTTAAACGGTCCAAACGTATATATACGTTAGTACTGCTACTGCCCCAAACGTATATTTGCGTTGTTTTTTCCCTGCCCCCAAATTTGGCACGATTGGCCTGAGATGCCTGGTCAGCATAGAATGGGTCTTAACACTCGGTGTGCGCCATATTAAAAAAAAATCTGGGACCACTTAGTACCTTGTGAGAGCACCAGTTAAATTAAGGGCCAGCTAGAGCAAACAGCGCAGCAAACACCATAGATTCACTGATGTCATGTCATATTAACACTCCCCTTTGAAGTGGAAAGTGATGTCGGCAGGCTGGCAGGCCAGCTGGCTGTCTGCCTGCCTGGGGACCTGGCTGGCAAACAGCTGGTTGGCCACCTGGCTGGCCAGCAGCTGGCTGGTCAGCTGGGTACCTGATTGGCTGTCTATCTCTGTCTGTCTGTCTGTATCTATCTGTCTCTGTCTCTATCTCACAGGAACACATACGTAAATACAATTATACATAGTGTAAATTACCTAGGATAACTAAAAAAATCAAGACAAAGTGTTATAATGTGCTTCTGATCTGTGTAATACCAGTTGGTTCATGAGCTACTCTCTGAGACAAGCAGACAGAAAGGAGACGACACACAGGCAGACAGAAAGACAGACACACAGAAAGACAGACACACAGACAGACAGATACACAGACAGACAGATACACAGACAGACAGATACACAGACAGACAGATACACAGACAGACAGATACAGACAGACAGACAGGTTTGCGTAACAAATAAAGGGAAGCCGTGTAAGCTCGTCAAATGTCATCACTGTAATTACTGGACTGATAAGAAGAGATAAGACTACAGCTCACCCCTCATGAAATGTCACCAGTCATCATTAGTGGAGATCAGATGAGATAAGGCAGTGACACAAATCTTATAATGCTTCAAGGGAACTTTATTATTATTATTATTATTATTATTATTATTATTATTATGCACTATCATTATTATTACTATTATTATTATGCACTATCATTATTATTATTATTATTATTATGCACTATCATTATTATTTGAGTACAATTTCAGTACACAGAACACAGATTGGCTATGAAATCACAAGAACTACTATAAATTGTGATTATGAGAACATAAAAAATATATAAAATAATAAAAAAAAGTGGAAAAAAAAGGTATATCGGCAGTGATTCTGCAAGCGGCAGGACTCCTGTTGCTGTCAGATGAGCATCCAGTGCCAACTTCTCCGCCTCATATCTCGGTAACTACTGACCAAAATTCTTTTTTTTTTATCCTATAACACTTAAAAAATGTGCTCTTTATTTCTATAAAAAAAATCATTTTTTTTTTCAAAATATTCGGGGCACTGGGCATGCGAACGTAAATATACATGTGGACCGTTTAAGGGTTAATATAGACATTTTCATTAATTCATCTATGATATTTTCTTCAAAATTATTTAAACAACACGTTACATAGCATATAAACATGATACATACACCCACAGAATAAAAATTGACAAATATGAGATTTGTTTACCAAGCGACTTAGTAGGAGTGTCGGAAGAATTACGTTTTCTCTAGTCAAACACTGAGGGATAACTAGAAAAATATTCCTTTCATATGCCTTCACTCAATATATGGCTATTCACGACCCTTGTGGGTTTAGCGCTTCTTTTTTATTATGATAATAATAATAATACAGTGGTACCCCGACTTACGATGGTCCCCAAACACACCCTTTTATGTAAGTTTATTTTTTTAAATGCTTTTGTAAGTGTAATTTTGGGGGTCTAAAAGGACTAGTCTATTTTACATCATTTCTTATGGAGATAAATTCGTTTGGTAATGGCACTTGAACAGTATTCTGGAATGAAAAAATATCGTAAGTCGGGGTACCACTGTACTATCATTAACTCTAAAAATAGTGTGTTGCATGAGAATGGGAGTGTTGCTGTTTGTTTATTTTGTACTAATTTGTACAACTTGTACACAATGTAGGAGTATTTGTATTGTGAGGTAATTATTATTATAATAAAAAAAATTATTTTGAGGTAAAACTTTCACAAACTCTTACAAACGTATGTGAATGAACTAAAAGTGGACACATATTAATCACATTCATTTTGCCTGACAGAGTGATTCCCCACTACCTGTTCAGTTTGTTTTTTTACCTTGTCTGAACTCCGTATCTCGGTCTCTCTCTCGTTTACTCTTTCGTTAACTATAGTTGGCTCTCATTGACTATGGCGTCTAAGTTTAGTTGTGATAAAAAGAGGAGTCCTAAGCCTCTTACTTTAAGTGCCAAGTTAGAAATAATTAAACTCGGTGAACTGACTTTTTTGGGTTATCCTAGGTTGTTTACGCATATTCTGCTATGTATGATAATCTATGTAACGGTATTTTTGTATACCTGAATAAACATACTGACAAGGTATATGTTGATCGCTGAGGTAGCCATCAATTACAGTTAGTCATCCCTTGGTTTTCAATTGTCTCAGTTTTCACCGATTTTGGTTTTCAATCACTTTTTTCGTGGAAAAATTGTCTCAGTTTTCACCGATTGTCTCAGTTTTCACTGATGGTATGGAACCTGTCTACCAATGCTCTGCACATACAAAGCCCGCTAGACCGCCACCCACGCACATTGTCACGCAGTGTAGCATTGTTTATGCTTGAGTGAACATCATCCCAGGAGTTCATACAAAACATTTATTAACAATTCATTGTTTTTGGCCCTTGATTATTGTGTGTGACTACTAAATAAGCTACCATGGGCCCAAAGAAAGCTCCTAGTGCCAGTCCTTTGGTAAAGAAAGTGAGAAACACGATGGAGTTTAAGAGTGTAGCAGGCATGCAGGGAGTGTAGCATGCATGCAGGGAGTGTAGCATGCATGCAGGGAGTGTAGCATGCATGCAGGGAGTGTAGCATGCATGCAGGGAGTGTAGCATGCATGCAGGGAGTGTAGCATGTATGCAGGGAGTGTAGCATGTATGCAGGGAGTGTAGCATGTATGCAGGGAGTGTAGCATGTATGCAGGGAGTGTAGCATGTATACAGGGAGTGTAGCAGGTATGCAGGGAGTGTAGCAGGCAGGGAGGGAGTGTAGCAGGCATGCAGGGAAGTGACCCCGGATAAGGACTTGGTACCTAAATTCCTTATGGAAGGGATTCCCTTCCAAAAATAGGGTCTCTTCCCTCTCCCCTCCTCCCTCTCTTCCATCCAGCAACATCAGTCTTCAATAAAGGTAAGTGCCACATAGAGTTCATTCATTTGTGCATGTAAATCTATCTTTAAGGTCCCCCATTTTTTTTTTTTCCAAACTTCTGGGTTTTTGGAACGGATTAATTGAATTTCTATTATTTCTTATGGGGAAAATAGTTTTGGTTTTCACCGATTTTGGTTTTAGCTGATCCATCTGGAACGGATTAAAATTGAAAACCAAGGGATGACTGTACATATAGCAGCATATGTGTAGAGAACCCAGGATAACCCAAGAGTTTCAGCTAACACTCTTGCTATCAGCTAATGCTGCTGGGGATTGCAAGTTAAAACCTATGATAATTTATCACTCAGAGAATCCTAGGGCCCTAAAGAACTATGCAAAAAATAGCCTCCCTGTTTATTAAAAATCCAATTCGAAAGCTTATTCCTAGTATATATCCTTTATAGTATAATAACATATAACTCCTACAGTGTATTAAATGGACCCCAGTAGAAATAAGTCACTCTGACTTTTTTGGGTTATCCTAGGTTTTCTACACATATGCTGCTATGTATGATAATTCTATGTAACTGTATTTGTGTATACCTGAATAAACTTACTTACTTTTCATAAATTCGTTCACAGACTATTTTAAGCCACAGTTGAGGCTTACTGCAAGGAAAAGAAAATTCCTTTTAATGTTTTACTTGTTTTAGACAATACCCTGCCACTCACCTCTCACACATCAATGTTAATACTTTAAGGTAAGTAATAAGTGTACTCAGTGTGTATCTTACTTTTTATTGTGTTTTTTAATGCATAGTGCTATTGCTAACTTAATATAAGTTAGTGTAAGCTTGTTGACTGGCATTTATATGCATTTAGAAGTGGAAAAAAATGGCGTTCTGCTTTTCGGCGATGTCTGCTTTAAGGCACTAGCCTGGAACCTAACCTGCCTTATAAGTGGGGCCCTACTGTATATACAGTGGACCCCCGACAAACAAAATTAATCCGTTCCAGGATCTATTTCTCAACACGAAATTTTCGTAATTCGAACCTTTATTTCCCATAAGAAATAATGTAAATACAATTAATCCGTTCCACAAAAAAATATTCACAAAAAATATAATATAAATAACATTTACTTACCTTTATTGAAGAGACTTGAAGGCATCTGGATGATAGGGAGGATACCAGGGGCAGGGTGTTAGTGGTTGGAAGGGGAATCCCCCTCCAAAAGGACTTCAGGTAACAAGTCCCTCTCTGGGGTTACTTCCCTTCTTGGTCTTTTAATGCCACTAGGACCAGCTTGAGAGTCACTAGACCCTTGAATTCCTGCACAAATTTTTCAGCTGCACGTTTGTCTGAGCTGGCTGCCTCACCATGCCTCACAACACTGTGTATGCCACTACGTTTCTTAAACCTGTTAAACCAGCCTTTGCTGGCTTTAAAATCACTCGCCTCACCACTGGTTCCAGGCATTGTCTTCACAAGATCTGCGTGCAACTTCCTTGCCTTTTTACAAATTATCGCCATGGAAATACTATCACCCGCTATCTGTTTTTCATTGATCCACACCATCAACAACTTCTCAACCTCATCCACTGTTTTCGATCTATTTTTCGTTAACATATAAACCCCTTTTGCAACATTAGCTTCCTTGATCTCATTTCTCTTTGCCAGGATAGTGCCGATAGTAGATGCACTTTTCTTGTACATCCTGGCAAGCTCACTCAGACGTACGCCACTCTCATATTTTTCAACAATCTCTTTCTTCAGTTCGATGGTGTTCCTCACTCTCTTTACCACAGGGGTGCCACTAGAAAGCTTCTTTGGACCCATGGTGACTTATTTCACAGTGACAATCACTAAACCACCAAAAAATACAACAAATTTATTGTAAATGTTTGAAAGAGCACGCTGGGTAATGTTCTCTCAATGGTAAACAACGCTTCACTGGTGTCCTGCGCAGGGCAGGCGTGGAGCAGGCGGACAGGTCTAATGTGTTACGCTACACGAGTCCATTTTCGCTACATGATAGCGAAAAAAGCTTACGTTACACGATTTTTCCGTTATATGGGCCTTTCGTTAGTCGGGGGTCCACTGTATATATACAGTATATATATATATATATATACTCCATGGGGAAGTGGAACAGAATTCTTCCTCCGTAAGCCATGCGTGTCGTAAGAGGCGACTAAAATGCCGGGAGGAAGGGGCTAGTAACCCCTTCTCCTGTATATATTACTAAATATAAAAGGAGAAACTTTCGTTTTTTCTTTTGGGCCACCCCGCTTCAGTGGGAAACGGCCGACCTGTTGAAAGAAAAAAAGAAATATATATATATATATATATATATATATATATATATATATATATATATATATATATATATACAGTGGACCCTCGGTTAGCGGCCGGTTTTACGGCTCCCGGTTAGCGGCCGTTATTCCGGTTAGCGGCCGTATTGGACGCATCAACCCGCCGGCTGGGGACGCTTGCGCTTCAGTTTGTTTGTGTCTCTCGGTACGTAAGGAAGCTTCTGCTCATTCATACAAACATTTCACTTGTTTTCCATTGTTTTTTGCCAGTGCAACTGCGAAATAAGTAACCATGGCTCCCAAGAAAGTTCCTAGTAAAGTTCTTGTGGCAAAGAGAGTGAGAAATACCATGGAATTTAAGAGAGAAGTGATTGAGAAATATGAGAGTGGTATGCGGGTGCTGGAACTTGCCAGGATGTTTGGGAAAAACAAATCAACAATTACAACCATCCTGTCAAAGAAAGAACAGATCAAGGAGGCTGATGTTGCCAAAGGAGTAAATGTGCTTACGAAACAAAGGTCACCAATAATGGAACAAATGGAAAAGTTATTATTATTGTGGATTAAAGAAAAACAAATGGTGGGAGACAGTGTAGTTGAGTCTTTTATATGTGAGAAGGCAAGGCGTTTGCATGAAGATCTTGTGAAGAAAACTCCTGGAACAAGTGCTGCTGGTAGTGAATTTAGGGCCAGCAAAGGCTGGTTTGAGAGATTTAAGAAGCGTAGTGGCATACACAGTGTTGTAAGGCATGGTGAGGCTGCAAGTTCAGACAAACATTCTGCTGAAAAGTTTGTGCAGGAATTTCAGGACTACATAAAGAGTGAAAATCTGAAACCCCAACAAGTGTTTAACTGTGACGAAACAGGCCTGTTTTGGAAGAAAATGCCCAACAGGACCTACATCACGCAGGAGGAAAAGACACTGCGTGGACACAAGCCTATGAAAGACAGGCTAACTCTCATGTTGTGTAGCAATGCAAGTGAGGATTTCAAAGTGAAGCCTTTACTCGTGTATCACTCTGAAACTCCCAGAATGTTCACGAAACACAATGTTCACAAGAAAAGATTGTGTGTGATGTGGAAATCAAGTCAAAATGCATGGGTCACAAGGTCAATTTTCAAAGATTGGGTTGATGATCTGTTTGGCCCAAGTGTGACAAAATACCTTCAGGATAACAATTTGGGACTCAAGTGCCTCCTGGTACTGGACAGTGATCCTGCACATCCTCCAGACTTAGAAGACCAAATGTCTAGGGACTTCAAATTTATAAAAGTGAAGTTCTTGCCTCCTAACACCACTCCTCTTCTCCACCCCATGGACCAGCAGGTCATTTCTAACTTCAAGAAACTGTACACCAAAGCAGTGTTTCAGAAGTGCTTTGAAATGACCTCAGACACTGAATTGACCCTTAGAGAGTGCTGGAAGATTCACTTCAATATCTACAACTGCATAGGCCTTATAGGTAAGGCTTGGGAGGGAGTGACTACCAGGACTTTGAACTCTGCTTGGAGACCACTGTGGCCAGATTGTGTCAAACAGAGGGATTTTGAAGGATTTGCAGCTGACGACCCTGTGCCTGTTGTGGAAGATATTGTGACATTGGGGAACAGCCTGGAGTTGGAGGTGAGTGGTGAGGATGTGGAAGAGTTGGTGGAGGACCACAGGGTAGAGCTAACAACTGAAGAGCTGCAAGAGCTTCATCTGGAACAGCAACAGACCACAGCTCATGAACTTGCTTCATAGGAGGAGGAAGAGAGAGAGGAGGTGCCTTCTTCAGTGATTAAGGAAATGTGTGGAATGTGGAATAGGTTACAAAGTTTTGTTGAAAAACACCATCCTGACCAAGCTGAAAAAAGCCATATCTGCAACATGTTTAGTGACAAAACCTTGTCCCACTTCAGGGAAATGTTAAAGAGGCGCCAGAAACAGAGCACTCTGGACAGTTATTTTTCTAGACAAGGTTCTAGTGACTCTCAAGCTGGTCCTAGTGGCATTAAAAGAAAAAGAAGGGAAGTAACCCCAGACAGGGACTTGTTACCTGAAGTCCTTTTGGAGGGGGATTCCCCTTCCAAAAACTAACTCCTCTCTATTTCCTCCTCCCTGTCTTCCAGAAGCCAGCATTAGTCTTCAATAAAGGTATGTAATACTAATTTAATTGTTAAAAAAATTATTTTTTGGTGAATATTTTTGTCTGGAACGGATTAATTGTATTTACATTAATTCTTATGGGGAATATTATTTCGGTTAAAGACCATTTCGGTTAATGGATGGATTACGGCCGCTAACCGAGGGTCCACTGTATATGATGAAAGTTTTTCTTTTTCGGGCCACCCTGCCTTGGTGGGAATCGGCCGGTGTTAATAAAAAAAAAATGTATACAGTGGACCCTCGCTATTCGAACACTCCAAAACTCACCCTATTATGTAAGTTTATTATTGTAAGTGCTTTTATAAGTGTATTTTTGGGGGTCTGAAATGGACTAATCTAATTTACATAATTTCTTATGGGAATAAATTCGTTTGGTAACAGCACCTGAACAGCATTCTGGGATGAAGATTGTTCGAATAGCGAGGGTCCACTGTATATATCAACACACCGGCTGTATCCCACCAAGGCAGGGAGGCCCAAAAAGAAAAACAAAAGTTTCTCCTTTTACATTTAGTAATATATACAGGAGAAGGGGTTACTAGCCCCTTGCTCCCGGCATTTTAGTCGCCTCTTACAACACGCATAGCTTACGGAGGAAGAATATATATATATATATATATATATATACAGTGGTCCCCGAGTATCGTAAAAACTTCACTCCAGAAGCCTGCTCAAGCGCCATTACCGAACGAATTTACTCCCATAAGGAAAAATGTCACGTAGGTTACTCTATTTCAGACCCTCAAAAATACACTTCCACAAGCACTTACAATATTATACTTACATAATTGTACGATTTCCGGGGTGTACGTAACTCGGGGGACCACTGTATATATATACAGTGGACCCCGCTAACGACACCCTGGAAATCGTACAGTTATGTAAGTATAATTTGTAGTGCTTAGAAGTGTATTTTTGGGGTCTGAAATAACAACCTACGTGACATTATTTTAAGGGAGTAAATTTGTTCGGAATGGCACTTGAGCAGGCTTCTGGAATGAATTTTGCTCGTTAGGCGGGGTCCACTGTATATATATACATATATATATACAGTGGTCCCCCGAGTATCGTAAAAACTTCACTCCAGAAGCCTGCTCAAGCGCCATTACCGAACGAATTTACTCCCATAAGGAAAAATGTCACGTAGGTTAGTCTATTTCAGACCCCCAAAAATACACTTCCACAAGCACTTACAATATTATACTTACATAATTGTACAATTTCCGGGGTGTACGTAACTTGGGGGACCACTGTATATACTATATTCAAAGTAGAATGACTTGGAGAGCGTATAAATCTGTCGAGGAAGGAAGGCGGGGTAGGGGTCGTCCTCGAAAAGGTTGGAGGGACGGGGTAAAGGAGGTTTTGTGAGCGAGAGGCTTGGACTTCCAGCAAGCATGTGTGAGCGTGTTAGATAGGAGTGAATGGAGACGAATGGTTTTTGGGACTTGATGAGCTGTTGGAGTGTGAGCAGGGTAACATTTTGTGAAGGGATTCAGGGAAACCAGTTAATTGATTTAGTTGGACTTGAGTCCTGGAAATGGGAAGTACAATGCCTGCACTTTAAAGGAGGGGTCTGGGATAGTGACAGCTGGGAGGGACTTATTTTCAGCTGTCATATCTGAGCACCTCTGCAAAGACAGTGATTATGTATGAGTGAGGTGAAAGTGTTGAATGATGATGAAAGTATTTTCTTTTTGGGGATTTTCTTTCTTTTTGGGTCACCCTGCCTCGGTGAGAGACGGTCGACTTGTTGAAAAAAAATATATATATATACAGTGGACCCCCGAGTAACGAGCACCCCGGAAATCGTACAATTATGTAAGTATAATATTGTAAGTGCTTTTGTAAGTGTATTTTTGGGGGTCTGAAATGGACTAACCTACTTGACATTATGTATTTCTTAAGGGAGTAAATTCATTCGGTAATGGCACTTGAGCAGGCTTCTGGAATGAATTTTGCTCGTAACTCGGGGGTCCACTGTATATATGTATATACATGTATATATATATATATATATATATATATATATATATATATATCAGTGGTCCCTCGGTTTTCGCCGAAAATTCATTCCAGGATGCTGCTCAAGTGCCATTACCGAACGAATTTACTTCCTTAAGAAATAATGTCACGTAGGTTAGTCTATTTCAGACCCCCAAAAATACACTTGCAACAGCACTTACGAAAATACACTTACATAAATGTTCGAGTTTGGAGATGCACGAAAACCGAGGGACCACTGTATATATATATATATATACATACATACATACATACATACATACATACATACATACATACATACATACATACATATACATACATACAGTGGTACAACGGATTACGTACTGCTCCAAACTCGAACAATTATGTAAGTGCATTTTTGTAAGTGCTTTTGTAAGTGTATTTTTGGGGGTCTAAAAGGACTAATCTAATTTACATTATTCCTTATGGGAACAAATTCGTTTGGTAACAGCACTTAAACAGCATTCTGGAACGAATTAATTACGTAAACCGTATATATATACAGTGGTACCTCGAGTTACGATGGTCCCCAAAATCGCCCTTTTATGTATGTTTATTTTTTTAAATGCTTTTGTAAGTATATTTTTGGGGGTGTAAAAGGACTAGTCTATTTTACATTATTCCTTATGGGGATAAATTCGTTTGGTAATGGCACTTGAACAGCATTCTCGAACGAAAAATATCGTAACTCGAGGTACCACTGTATGTATGTATGTATGTATGTAGTATGTATGTATGTATGTATGTATTATATATATATATATATATATATATATATATATATATATATATATATATATATATATATATATATATATATATATATATATATATATATATATATATTATTTATTTTTTTTTTTTTTATTAACACATCGGCAGATTCCCACCAAGGCAGGGTGGCCCGAAAAGAAAAACTTTCATCATCATTCACTCCATCACTGTCTTGCCAGAAGGGTGCTTTACACTACAGTTTTAAAACTGCAACATTAACACCCCTCCTTCAGAGTGCCGGCACTGTACTTCCCATCTCCAGAACTCAAGTCCGGCCTGCCGGTTTCCTGAATCCCTTCATAAATGTTACTTTGCTCACACTCCAACAGCACGTCAAGTATTAAAACCATATGCCTCCATTCACTCCTATCAAATACGCTCACACATGCTTGCTGGAAGTCCAAGCCCTCGCACACAAAACTTCCTTTACCCCTCCCTCCAACCTTTCCTAGGCCGACCCCTACCCCGCCTTCCTCCACTACAGATTTATACACTCTAAGTCACTCTGTCTCGTTCCATTCTCTCTACATGTCCAAACCACCTCAACAACCCCTCCTCAGCTCTTGGACAATCGTTTGGTAATCCCGCACCTCCTCCTAATTTCCAAACTCCGAATTCTCTGCATTATATTCACACCACACATTGACCTCAGACATGACATCTCCACTGCCTCCAGCCTTCTCCTCGTTGCAACATTCATCACCCATGCTTCACACCCATATAAGAGCGTTGGTATAACTATACTCTCATACATTCCCTCTTTACTTCCATGGACAAGGTTCTTTGTCTCCACAGACTCCGAAGTGCTCCACTCACCCTTTTCCCCTCATCAATTCTATGATTCACCTCATCCTTCATAGACCCATCCCCGACATGTCCACTCCCAAATATCTGAATACATTCACCTCCTCCATACTCTCTCCCTCCAATCTGATATCCAATCTTTCGTCACCTATTCTTTTTGTTATCCTCATCACCTTACTCTTTCCTATATTCACTTTCAATTTTCTTCTTTTACACCCTACCAAATTCATCCACCAACCTCTGCAGCTTCTCTTCAGAATCTCCCAAAAGCACAGTGTCATCAGCAAAAAGCAACTGTGACAACTCCCACTTTGTATTTGCTTCTTTATCTTTTAGCCCAACACCTCTTGCCAAGACCCTGCATTCACTTCTTACAACCCCATCTATAAATATATTGAACAACCACGGTGACATCACACATCCTTGTCTAAGGCCCACTTTTACTGGGAAATAGTCCCTTCCCTCCTACACACTCTAACTTGAGCCTCACTATCCTCATAAAAACTCTTCACTGCTTTCAGTAACCTTCCTCCTATTCCATACACCTGCAACATCTGCCACATTGCCCCCTATCTACCCTATCATACGCCTTTTCCAAATCCATAAATGCCACAAAAACATCTTTACCCTTATCCAAATACTGTTCACCTATATGTTTCACTGTAAACACTTGGTCTACATACCCCTACCTTTCCTAAAGCCCCCTTGTTCATCTGCTATCCTGCTTTCTGTTTTACTCTTAATTCTTTCAATAATAACTCTACCATACACTTTACCAGGTACACTCAACAGACTTATTCCCCTATAATTTTTGCACTCTCTTTTGTCCCCTTTGCCTTTATACAAAGGGAACAATACACGCTCTCTGCCAATCCCTAGGTACCTTACCCTCTTCCATACATTTATTAAATAATAGCACCAACCACTCCAAAATTATATCCCCACCTGCTTTAACATTTTTATCTTTATCCCATCAATCCCAGCTGCCTTACCCCCTTTCATTCTACCCACTGCCTCACGAACTTCCCCTACACCCACAACTGGCTCTTCCACACTCCTACAAGATGTTATTCCTCCTTCCCCTACACACGAAATCACAGCTTCCCTGTCTTCATCAACATTTAACAAATCCTCAAAATATTCTCTCCATCTTCCCGATACCTCTAACTCTCCATTTAATAACTCTCCTCTCCTATTTTTAACTGTCAAATCCATTTGTTCTCTAGGCTTCCTCAACTTATTAATCTCATTCCAAAACTTTTTCTTATTTTCAACAAAATTTGCTGATAACATCTCACCCACTCTCTCATCTGCTCTCTTTTTACATTGCTTCACCATATATATATATTATAAATAATAGTGCTATTATTTAATAAATGTATGGAAGAGGGTAAGGTACCTAGGGATTGGCAGAGAGCGTGTATTGTTCCTTTGTATAAAGGCAAAGGGGACAAAAGAGAGTGCAAAAATTATAGGGGGATAAGTCTGTTGAGTGTACCTGGTAAAGTGTATGGTAGAGTTATTATTGAAAGAATTAAGAGTAAGGCAGAAAGCAGGATAGCAGATGAACAAGGGGGCTTTAGGAAAGGTAGGGGTTGTGTAGACCAAGTGTTTACAGTGAAACATATAGGTGAACAGTATTTGGATAAGGGTAAAGAGGTTTTTGTGGCATTTATGAATTTGGAAAAGTCGTATGATAAGGTGGATAGGGGGGCAATGTGGCAGATGTTGCAGGTGTATGGAATAGGAGGTAGGTTACTGAAAGCAGTGAAGAGTTTTTATGAGGATAGTGAGGCTCAAGTTAGAGTGTGTAGGAGGGAAGGGGACTATTTCCCAGTAAAAGTGGGCCTTAGACAAGGATGTGTGATGTCACCATGGTTGTTCAATATATTTATAGATGGGGTTGTAAGAGAAGTGAATGCGAGGGTCTTGGCAAGAGGTGTGGGGTTAAAAGATAAAGAATTAAATACAAAGTGGGAGTTGTCACAGTTGCTTTTTGCTGATGACACTGTGCTTTTGGGAGATTCTGAAGAGAAGTTGCAGAGGTTGGTGGATGAATTTGGTAGGGTGTGTAAAAGAAGAAAATTGAAAGTGAATATAGGAAAGAGTAAGGTGATGAGGATAACAAAAGATTAGGTGACAAGATTGGATATCAGATTGGAGGGAGAGTATGGAGGAGGTGAATGTATTCAGATATTTGGGAGTGGACATGTCAGCAGATGGGTCTATGAAGGATGAGGTAAATCATAGAATTGATGAGGAAAAAGGGTGAGTGGAGCACTTCAGAGTCTGTGGAGACAAAGAACTTTGTCCATGGAAGTAAAGAAGGGAATGTATGAGGTATAGTTATACCAACACTCTTATATGGGTGTGAAGCATGGGTGATGAATGTTGCAACGAGGAGAAGGCTGGAGGCAGTGGAGATGTCATGTCTGAGGTCAATGTGTGGTGTGAACATAATGCAGAGAATTCGGAGTTTGGAAATTAGGAGGAGGTGCAGGATTACCAAAACTATTATCCAGAGAGCTGAGGAGGGGTTGTTGAGGTGGTTCGGACATGTAGAGAGAATGGAACGAGACAGAATAACCAGAGTGTATAAATCTGTAGTGGAGGGAAGGCGGGGTAGGGGTCAGCCTAGGAAAGGTTGGAGGGAGGGGTAAAGGGAAGTTTTGTGTGCGAGGGGCTTGGACTTCCAGCAAGCATGTGTGGCGTATTTGATAGGGTGAATGGAGACAAATGGTTTTAATACTTGACGTGCTGTTGGAGTGTGAGCAAAGTAACATTTATGAAGGATTCAGGAAACCGGCAGGCCGGACTTGAGTCCTGGAGATGGGAAGTACAGTGTCTGCACTCTGAAGGAGGGGTGTTAATGTTGCAGTTTTATAACTGTAGTGTAAAGCACCCC
Source organism: Cherax destructor (assembly GCA_009830355.1). Taxonomy (NCBI): domain Eukaryota; kingdom Metazoa; phylum Arthropoda; class Malacostraca; order Decapoda; family Parastacidae; genus Cherax; species Cherax destructor. Next base: position 22,614 of record WNWK01008323.1, on the reverse strand, counting down.
TCTGGCAAGACAGTGATGGAGTGAATGATGATGAAAGTTTTTCTTTTCGGGCCACCCTGCCTTGGTGGGAATCGGCCGATGTGTTAATAAAATAAAATAAAATATATATATATATATATATATATATATATATATATATATATATATATATATATATATATACATACATACATACATACATACATACATACATACATACATACATACATACATACATACATACATACATACATACATACATACATACACACTTCTTTCAAGAAACTGGCTGTATCCCACCAAGGCAGGGTGGCCCAAAAGGAAAATTGAAAGTTTCTCCTTTTAAATGCAGTAAGATATACAGGAGAAGGGGTTACTAGCCCCTTGCTCCCGGCATTTTAGGTGACTAATATCCCGGAATCAAGGGGCTAGTAACCCCTTCTCCTGTATACATTACTAAAGTTAAAAAGAGAAAGTTTCGTTTTTGGGCCACCCTGTTTCGGTGAGATACGGCCGGTTTATTGAAGAAAGAATATATAAATAAAAGAAGAGAAAGGCATCAGCTTTATAATTAAACATACCATATTTTCAGGGAGGTGGAGCTCATTTCATCAGATACAATTGTTCAGTGGTGAACACGCGTGTTGGCTGGTCATTGATGCACCCTGGTCGCCTGACGCACTATCATGAGGGACTCCAAACTACAAAAGGCACACGTTATATTATGGTGTCCTTCATTGACCCTTAATGTAATATACATTAAGCCTTTTTTAATATTTCTTTGTGTTTTGTTATGTGAAATGTATTGAATGTAGTGATCAGTAGCATAGCCAGGATTTCAATCTGTGGTGAGGGAGCTTACATATCATAAAATACTGAAAAAATTAAAAGAAATAGTTTTTAAAACATGATTTTTCAGTATGTGAAATTTCTTAAACTATCATTATCATTGGTCAGTATAATTCAGTGAAAATTATCCATTAATTGAAATTAATAAAAAAGTATTTGAATCTGGGGGAGACTTTAGGCCTTTTATTCCTTCACCAGTGGCTGCACTACAGGTAGTGATGATTGTATTTTTAATTATATAAATCATGACAAGGCTCAACATTGACAGTTCTATACCTTTAATAGTAATTGTCATGAATATGTAAATTTTTTTAAGATTAACAAATGACATACTGTAATAAATCTCACTTGCTGTTTATGCTTACTTTATATTTTAATATACAGCTGTAGCTGTTCTCTTGTGAGCTACTATATGTTACCATATCTGTTTGTTGTATTTTTAATGATATAACCATGATTGAGCTCACCCTCGACTATTCCACACCTCACAGTGGGTAGAATTCAAACTCATGGTAAGCCAGTGCTAAAACTAGCAGGTCAGTCCTCGAAGCACTGCACTGTGCTGGATTATTAAGATTCAACCAATTAGGTATATTTCTATCCACTAAGGTTAGCATGGGCCCCATTAGTGTATAGAAATATGCCTTTGGATAAATCTTAAAAGGCCAGCACAGTACAGTTATCAAAATGGTGGCCTGCTAGTTGCAAGACTGGATTACATTATGTCTGAATCCTGCTCCAGGAATCATTTACAATGGGTTATTACAATTTCATGAGTTATTTTCTTTTTATACCTTTAAAATGATTTTTATCATGATTGTGTTCATTTTAAAGTAAACAAATGACATGGAACAAATTTGATTCCTGCTTTTATTAACTTTTATTTTAATGTGCACCTTTAACTTTTATCTTGTGAGTTACTGTATATATGTATTATTGTACATTTGATTGTAGTGTCCAGTAATTGTAAACATATGATACAATGAGTGTCAGATTTGTCAAGGTAATTTTTGACATCAATCATTCAGTTTTTAAATTATTGTTTGGTTGAAGTAGACACAAGTGAAGAGCAAAACTTTTATTGAAGCAACTTTCTGCATGTACAGCAGGGTTTTTTTTTTTTTTTTAATTAAAAAAATCTGTGGTACAGTCTGTTTTATAGATAAAATGTTATACAGGTAAAAGTTTTATCTTAAGCTTTGCTCTGTATTTATGTATTTCAACCATTGTGTTCACTATACAACGTCTTTCTCTAAAATACAGATAATGACTCTTGCTTAGGAAGTTAACTTGACATTTAGCAATACTGATTAAAATGGCAGTTTATTTCTAATGCCTCTTTTATGATCTCTGCTGTAAGTCACAGTATTAATTGAAATGAAAACTGTAAAGAAATTTGTCAAATACAATGTTGTATTAATATTTCATATCCTCCAAAGTATTGCATGATTATAATAATAATTAAAAAAATTGTGCAGTTTTAGGCTTTAACCACTTCACTGGCCATGCTGTAGCACTACGGCTTTGAGGTCATTGTCCATGCCATAGTACTACACCATTACCTCAGGTCACCCAGATAAGCTGTGAGCAATAAATCTAGGCCTAGATATGAGAGAATGTGTCTATGAGGTAAGTGTGTACCACATAAAAACAATCCTGCAGCAAGCACTGCATGAGAAAAAACTACGATCATGTTTTTATGGGTGTATTATTGGTTTCTTGGTCTCATTTGATAGAATGAAAGATATACAGCAGACTGGTATATTACACGGTTATATTTGACACATTTTGGTTATTGCACTATTGAAAAATTGCGGCACAATTTTATACAACACTTCATAACATTAACTTAACACGGTTCGGTTTACGGAGGGGAAAAAAATTGGAGCGTCGCCTGCGAGATACTTCCCTGGCTGTGGGTTAGACCACTGAGTCAACAGGGGATTGAGTTTAGATCTTTTAATTGCCATATCTTGTATCTACTAAGCAATCATGGCTGGGGAAAGTTATGGCCTTCTGTAGTTAATTCTTTCACTGGTTTTTCCTTGCTTGAGAGTCAGGTTCAGGAAATTGTTCAGCTGGTAAGGAGATTAATAGTTGATGGTTTTGAAGATATTAATGAAGAAGATGTGAATGAGCTCAGGGAAGATGATGAAGACAGGAGTCCAGAGGAAATGTTGGCAGAGCTCGATGCACAGATACAAGGGAGCCACATAACAGAAGAAGATGAAGAAGAACAGTTCCATGTTGCTGCTAAACTTGCAGACTTTTTCACTGAAGAGGACCCTGACAAATCTAGAAATGTGGTCTAGAATAGCTGATGATACCTTATTGTCAACTGTATAATGTACTGCAGGGTAAAAGAACCCAGAGATCCATTACAGAATTTAAGCACACTCCAATACAACCATCAGCTTCAGTACCAGAACCTCTACCATCCACTTCTGCCGACAACCAACAACTATCCACCTCAGCCTAGTAGGGCCAAACCATGCATCTCCACTCTCTTCACAATCATCCACAAACACCAGCACCCACAATTTAAGGTAAGAAATACTATTATTTCTGTTGCATTTGTAGTCATAAGCAGTAAAAACATAATATATCACGACAATGAACTACAATTACATATTCACTTTTATTTTTGTAAGATCTGTTGGTCTAAAAAAAGGTTGTTTGGCTTTTTAGGGGCTCCAAGGAACGTAACCCTATTTTTCCCCATAAGTTCTTCAGTTTATCTAACACGGCATTTTCAAGAACGTAACTTCCGTGTAATATAACGGTCTACTGTATTACAGAAATAGAAATGATTTTGATTGATTTCAGGACTGAAAATAGTTTGAAATTGAGCTCAAAGTAGCAGAAATGTTTTATTGTTTCCGATATTCAAGAGTAAACAAATCACATCACTCATCTAATACATGTGCAACTAGCGGGTTAAATATGCATTCACGAATATGCTGATATTATTTATACAATTATTACAATATTGCATAACAGTAAATCTTCTGTTTTTTGTGTGAATAAAAAATAAAAATGGAATTTATGTGTAAAGCCTGGGAACATAACAAATGAACATGAACTGAAGAACTGGCATAGTGCCAGACAAGTGGAAAAGGGCAAATGTAATACCTATTTACAAGGCAGGCGACAGGTCCTTAGCTTCGAACTATAGACCAATAAGCCTTACCTCCATAGTTGGTAAATTTATGGAATCAATAATTGCCGAGGCAATTCATAGCCATCTTGAAAAGCATAAATTGATTAATGAATCTCATCACGGTTCCTGTCTTACGAATTTACTAACTTTTTTCACTAAGGTGTTTGAGGAGGTAGATCATGGTAATGAATATGATATTGTGTATATGGACTTCAGTAAGGCTTTCGATAAAGTTCCACATCAGAGGCTACTGAGGAAACTTAAGGCACACGGAATAGGAAGAGAAATTTTTTCCTGGGTAGAGGCATGGTTGACAAATAAGTGGCAGAGAGTTTGCATAAATGGAGAGAAATCAGAATGGGAGCACGTCTCAAGCGGTGTTCCACAGGGGTCAGTTTTGGGGCCCCTGTTGTTTACAATTTACATAAACGACATAGATGAGGGAATAAATAGCAACATAAAGAAATTTGCTGATGACACCAAAATAGGCCATCCAATTATAATAATAATAATAATACTTTATTGAGACATGGTACAATGATACATGGTAGACAAGATACATAGTTATTAATGAGATGTACATGCCAAAAGCCCCTAATATGCTGTGCATTGCGGGCATTCTTAGGACTACTTAATTCTAGACTACATGGTAAAAAGTTATGGTTGATAATTTATAAAAGAAGTATAATTGCGTATCTAAGTTATAAAGTTTGAATATAAGTTGAACATATCAATTAATTGTAGCAATGCAACTAATTGAGTGAGATAACAATTTAAAACAATTAATTGCATTGCAGTTACAGTTTACGTGGTCATTATAAAGTAAATGTTTTGGAAATAGTTAGCTTAGTATGTATTATTCATAATAGGTTCTTACATTTAAGTGATTAGTCAGGTTTTTACATTAAGTGATTATTCTGCTTTGTTGGGAATGTTTGATATTGAGCATTTAGCTTTGGGTGAGAAGGTGGTTTTTTAGCATCGTTTTGAATTGGGGTACAGGCAGGGTTTCTTTGGCAATGACAGGTAATGAATTCCAAATTTTCGTGCCTTTTTTATGCATTGAATTTTTACATAGTGTTAGATGGACACGGGGAACATCGAGGAGTGATCTGTGTCTAGTGTTATGGTCATGTGTCCTGTTAAAATTGGTAAGGAGAAGTTTGAGTGGTGGGTTAATATTTGCATAGAGTGTTCTATGTATGTAATAGGCACAGTAAAAAGTATGGATGTCTTGTATGGTGAGTAAGTTTAGGTTTTTGAATATTGGTGGAGTATGTTGTCTGGAGTGTGAATTTTTTATCATTCTAACTGCTGCTTTTTGTTGTGTTATTTGTGGTCTGAGATGAGTTATTGATGTAGAGCCCCATGTGCAGATTCCATAGGTGAGGTAGGGGTAAATGAGTGAGTGATATAGGGTAAGGAGAGCTGGTTGTGGAACATAGTACCGTATCTTGGATAGTATTCCCATGGTCTTTGAGACTTTCTTGGAGATTTGTTGTATATGTGTCTGAAATTTGAGGTTACTGTCAAGATGGATTCCTAAGAATTTTCCCTCTGTGAGTTTTGTGATAGGGGACCCGTTTATCATTATGTTAAGTGGTGCGTTTGTAGCTCTGTTCCCAAACTGGATAAAATAGGTTTTATCAATATTGAGAGTAAGTTTGTTGGTCATCATCCAGGTAGATATTTTCTGCAATTCAGTATTTGCAGTGTTGGCTAGTATGTCTGGGCTTGGGTGCGAGATAACGTATGTAGTGTCATCTGCAAAATGTATGGGTTTGAGTAGTTGAGATGCATTTGGTAGGTCGTTAATGTAAATGAGAAAGAGTATTGGGCCAAGAACACTTCCCTGTGGGACACCTACGGTAATAGTTTGCGCGGTGGAGCTAGCTCCATTTGTGTACACATATTGGTTTCTGTTGCTAAGGTATGATTTTAGGTAGTTGAGGGAGTGTCCTCTTATACCATAGTGTGATAATTTTAGGTGTAACAGATCATGGTTAATAATAACAAAAAAGGCACAATACCATGACTGGAACAATACACACACAACCCACACATATAAAAGGGAGGAGCTTACGACGACGTTTCGGCCCGACTTGGACCATTTACAAAGTCACACTAACACACAGAGATGGAGGAAGGGGTATTTATAGGCAGGCAGACAGGGGAGGGTACAAGAGAGAGGGGTAATAATGGAGTAAGTAGTGGAAGTGGTAGTAGTAGTAATAGTAGTAGTAGTGGAGACAGTCATATTCTAGGAAAGGAGCACTGCAATGAGGCTAGCGGCCCACAAGGGTGGGACGAGAACACAGAGGGAGGAAAGGCGAATAAACTGAAGGACAAATACAAGGCAAAAGAAAAGAAAGAAAGGAAAACCCATAGGAGAAAAAAGGAGAAGGGGGAAGAGATGAAAGGGGAAGGAATCAGGTTAAGTCACGGGTGTTCTGAAGTTTAGAGCATTTAACAATGTAATGAGAGAGGAAAGCATCAACAGAGACAAAGCCAGGGCTAAGATTCATACAGGGAAAGTTGTATATAAGGGAGGATTCAACCAGGCGGCGACTATGAAAGTTGGACGTAGGGTAGACAGTTTTAGCAGAAGACCAATCAATAGGATGACTGTGATCTCTGACATGACAGAAAAGAGCATTATTAGTGTCGGCAAGCCTAACACTATTTTTGTGCTCCTTGAGTCTGTCAGAAAGAGATCGGCCAGTTTCTCCGCAGTACTGAAGAGGACAGGAGGAGCAAGAAATAGAGTAGACACCAGGAGAATCTGTGGAGGGAGGGGAGGTATGAACTAGATTAGTGCGAAGAGTGTTAGTCTGACGAAAGGTAAGTTTGATGTCTAAGGAACGGAGAGAGTTGCTGAGATTAGAGAGACCAGAGATGTAGGGAAGGCAGAGGACTGGAGAATTCTCAGGAGTAGAGGGTTTAGGAGAGAAGAAAGTCCGTTTGGCACGAGAGAAAGCAGAGTCTATGAAATGGGAAGGGTACCCCAGGCGAGAAAAAAAATTATGAAGAGTGGAAATTTCTGCTTCAAGAAACTGAGGATAACAGATGCAGAGAGCACAGAGAAAAAGGGAGATAAGAACACTCTTCTTGACAGAGGAGGCATGATAAGAGAAGTAATGAATGTACATGCCACTGTGCATAGGCTTGCGGTACACGGAGAAGGCAAAACCTGTAACTGAGCGGTGGACATGAACATCAAGGAAAGGAAGCAAAGAATTAGATTCCCAATCAGCTTTAAACTTAATGGAAGGGGCAAGATTATTAAGAGCATCAAGAAAACGTTGGAAGAGACTTAAGTCATGAGGCCAAAGAGCAAAGATGTCATCTACATAGCCTTGTATTTGTCCTTCATTTTATTCGCCTTTCCTCCCTCTGTGTTCTCGTCCCACCCTTGCGGGCCGCTAGCCTCATTGCAGTGCTCCTTTCCTAGAATATGACTGTCTCCACTACTACTATTACTACTACTACCACTTCCACTACTTACTCCATTATTACCCCTCTCTCTTGTACCCTCCCCTGTCTGCCTGCCTATAAATACCCCTTCCTCCGTCTCTGTGTGTTAGTGTGACTTTGTAAATGGTCCAAGTCGGGCCGAAACGTCGTCGTAAGCTCCTCCCTTTTATATGTGCGGGTTGTGTGTGTATAGATCATGGTCAACTGTATCAAAAGCTTTACGTAAATCAATGAAGATTCCCACTGGGATTTCTTTTTTCTCAAGGGCGGTGTAAATTATTTCTAACGTGTATAATGGCATCATTTGTATTTTTATTAGGCCTGAATCCAAATTGACAGTGGTTGAGTACGTTGTTGGAGGTGAGGTAGGAATATATTTGTCTATGAATTAATTTTTCAAAGATTTTGGAGAGAAGGGGTAAGTTAGTTATCGGCCTGTAGTTATTCAGGTCTGTTTGATCTCCTCCTTTATGTATTGAGGTGACCCTTGCTATTTTGAGTATTGATGGGAAGGTAGAGGATTCAATGGATTTGTTAAAGTGTTGCAATAATTGGTGAGAGAACTTGATAGGCTTTTTTGTATATAAAAGGTGGTAAGTTATTTAGGTCACCTGCTTTGTTTTTTAATGTGTTGATTATAAGTGAAACTTCTATTGGGTTGGTTGGGGCTAGGAATAGTGTGTTCAGATAGGTGCCAGTGAGATAGTCGTTAGGTGGAGTATTTGAACTTGGGATTTTGCTTGCCAGCTTTTTACCTATGGTGGAGAAGAAATCATTGAGTTTGTTTGCTGTTTCAATAGGTGGGAGTAGGGGTTCATCTGGTTTTGTTAGCTTGATTGTTCTGTTTGTGGATATCTTTATAGTTCCTAGAATTTCAGATAGGGTTTTCCAGGTCTTTTTTATATCACCTTTTAAGTTATGTAATCTGTTCTCATAGTACAATTTTTTTGACCTTCTTATCAGACTCGTTAGGTTTGATGAGTAGCGTTTTGTTTGTTCTCTTGTTATTTGACCCATTCTGTACTGTTTTTCATATAGGTGCTTTATATTAATGGATTTGAGTATGCTGGGGGTTAGCCAGGGACTATTTAATCCCTGAAGACAGGGAAGCTGTGATTTCGTGTGTAGGGCAAGGAGGAATAACATCTTGTAGGAGTGTGGAAGAGCCAGTTGTGGGTGTAGGGGAAGTTCGTGAGGCAGTGGGTAGAATGAAAGGGGGTAAGGCAGCTGGGATTGATGGGATAAAGATAGAAATGTTAAAAGCAGGTGGGGATATAGTTTTGGAGTGGTTGGTGCTATTATTTAATAAATGTATGGAAGAGGGTAAGGTACCTAGGGATTGGCAGAGAGCGTGTATTGTTCCTTTGTATAAAGGCAAAGGGGACAAAAGAGAGTGCAAAAATTATAGGGGAATAAGTCTGTTGAGTGTACCTGGTAAAGTGTATGGTAGAGTTATTATTGAAAGAATTAAGAGTAAAACAGAAAGCAGGATAGCAGATGAACAAGGGGGCTTTAGGAAAGGTAGGGGTGTGTAGACCAAGTGTTTACAGTGAAACATATAGGTGAACAGTATTTGGATAAGGGTAAAGATGTTTTTGTGGCATTTATGGATTTGGAAAAGGCGTATGATAGGGTAGATAGGGGGCAATGTGGCAGATGTTGCAGGTGTATGGAATAGGAGGAAGGTTACTGAAAGCAGTGAAGAGTTTTTATGAGGATAGTGAGGCTCAAGTTAGAGTGTGTAGGAGGGAAGGGACTATTTCCCAGTAAAAGTGGGCCTTAGACAAGGATGTGTGATGTCACCGTGGTTGTTCAATATATTTATAGATGGGGTTGTAAGAGAAGTGAATGCGAGGTCTTGGCAAGAGGTGTTGGGCTAAAAGATAAAGAAGCAAATACAAAGTGGGAGTTGTCACAGTTGCTTTTTGCTGATGACACTGTGCTTTTGGGAGATTCTGAAGAGAAGCTGCAGAGGTTGGTGGATGAATTTGGTAGGGTGTGTAAAAGAAGAAAATTGAAAGTGAATATAGGAAAGAGTAAGGTGATGAGGATAACAAAAGAATAGGTGACAAAAGATTGGATATCAGATTGGAGGGAGAGAGTATGGAGGAGGTGAATGTATTCAGATATTTGGGAGTGGACATGTCGACGGATGGGTCTATGAAGGATGAGGTGAATCATAGAATTGATGAGGAAAAGGGTGAGTGGAGCACTTCGGAGTCTGTGGAGACAAAGAACCTTGTCCATGGAAGTAAAGAGGAATGTATGAGAGTATAGTTATACCAACGCTCTTATATGGGTGTGAAGCATGGGTGATGAATGTTGCAACGAGGAGAAGGCTGGAGGCAGTGGAGATGTCATGTCTGAGGTCAATGTGTGGTGTGAATATAATGCAGAGAATTCGGAGTTTGGAAATTAGGAGGAGGTGCGGGATTACCAAAACGATTGTCCAGAGAGCTGAGGAGGGTTGTTGAGGTGGTTTGGACATGTAGAGAGAATGAAACGAGACAGAGTGACTTCGAGTGTATAAATCTGTAGTGGAGGAAGGCGGGGTAGGGGTCGGCCTAGGAAAGGTTGGAGGGAGGGGTAAAGGAAGTTTTGTGTGCGAGGGCTTGGACTTCCAGCAAGCATGTGTGAGCGTATTTGATAGGAGTGAATGGAGGCATATGGTTTTTAATACTTGACGTGCTGTTGGAGTGTGAGCAAAGTAACATTTATGAAGGGATTCAGGGAAACCGGCAGGCCGGACTTGAGTTCTGGAGATGGGAAGTACAGTGCCGGCACTCTGAAGGAGGGGTGTTAATGTTGCAGTTTTATAACTGTAGTGTAAAGCACCCTTCTGGCAAGACAGTGATGGAGTGAATGATGATGAAAGTTTTTCTTTTTCGGGCCACCCTGCCTTGGTGGGAATCGGCCGATGTGTTAATAAAATAATAAAAATTGTTTAGTTTTTTTAGGGCAATGCTTATTATAGAGATATTGGGTCTTTTTAAGAAAATTATTAATACATAAGTCAGTATCTGGGAAGTTGTCTATTTCTGTTTGCCAGTCAGTGTTTGTCATAGCTGTTATAAAGTTATTTATAGCTGTCTCATTATGTAGTCTGAAGGTAACTTTAGTAGTCTCTAGTGGTAATTTTCCGAGATTTGTTATGAGAAAGGTTGGGTAGTGGTCTGTGGTATTGTCTGTGATTATGCCTGATTTTAATGGGGATATGGTGTTAGTCCAGATATGGTCTAATAGAGAAGCACAGGTCTCAGAGATTCTCGTAGGTTTTGTTATTGTCGGGAGCAGCAAGCAGTTGTTCATAGTGTTTGTGAATTCAGTTACTTGTGGGTCCTGATCTTGTAGGAGGTTTATATTGAAGTCTCCTGTGAGGATTAAGTGGTCTTTGTTCATGTGTGCATCAGTAATCATACTTCCTAATTTTTCTAATGAGGACATTAGAGCACTCCAGGATGATTTGAATAGACTGATGCAGTGGTCGGAGAAGTGGCAGATGCAGTTTAATGTAGACAAAATGTTGGGCAGGACAATAACCATGCCACATATAAACTGAATAATGTAGATCTTAATACTTGTGATTGCGAGAAGGATTTAGGAGTTCTGGTTAGTAGTAATCTGAAACCAAGACAACAGTGCATAAGTGTTCGCAATAAAGCTAACAGAATCCTATAAATAATAGAAGTCCTCAGGTTGTTCTTCAACTCTGTATATCTTTGGTTAGGCCTCATTTAGATTATGCTGCACAGTTCTGGTCACCGTATTACAGATTGGATATAAATGCACTGGAAAACGTACAGAGGAAGATGACAAAGTTGATCCCATGTATCAGAAATCTTCCCTATGAGGATAGACTGAGGGCCTTGAATCTGCACTCTCTAGAAAGGCATAGAATTAGGGGGGATATGATTGAGGTGTATAAATGGAAAACAGGAATAAATAAAGGGGATGTAAATAGCGTGCTGAAAATATCCAGCCAAGACAGGACTCGCAGCAATGGTTTCAAGTTGGAAAAGTTCAGAGTCAGGAAGGATATAGGAAAGCACTGGTTTGGTAATAGAGTTGTGGATGAGTGGAACAAAGTCCTGAGTACCGTCATAGGGGCTGGGACGTTGTGTAGTTTAAAAAATAGGTTAGATAAATACATGGGTGGGTATGAGTTAGACCTGACTAGCTTGTGCTACTAGGTCAGATGCCGTACTAATTCCTTAAGTGGAAGTGACCTGACTACCTGGATGTAACCTGACCTGGCTGGGTCGGGGCATTGTCTTAAGCCGGTTGGAGACTTGAACCTGCCTCGCATGGGCCAGTAGGCCTGCTGCAGTGTTCCTTCTTTCTTATGTTCTTAACAGAAGAAATCTTATTTTAGTGTCAGGAATGCCTGCATTGCTTATTCTGGACCCCATTTTGAAATTTGCATGAAATTGGCCAAATTACCAATTTCTGATCACTTTATTGGGTAGTTGAAATAGTTGATTGGCAGTTTCTTGTGCTCAGTAGATAAAATGTAAGACATAGTAGCAAAATAGCTAAGAATTTGGTCTATTGGAATACTGTAATTGGTCTAAAATATGATTCAAAGTGGCCAAAATTGCTAATGCATAAATATCGCCGACAGAGCAAAATTCGCAAAAGTGTGATTTTGTCAAATTTTGTACTTTTTGCTTTATTACCTTTAGAAAAAGATAATCTACTGTTTCATAAGAAAAAAAAAAAAAAAATTTTTAAATTCTTGGACAGTGTGGACAAATTTCAGATCAGGTGTCTGGACAGTGGAAGGGTTAATAAGGCCATGCTCAAGACACTACCAGTATCGTAAATGTTATGTTATTTTCCCTTTACTTTGATGTTATCAAGGTTGTCACTACATGTTCTAGTATGGGGGGTAGTTACTTAAAGGTCTTATTGTCTAGGGTGATACTTACATTCATGATTTGCTGCTGTCTCTGAAACTTTTCACCAGTCCTTGTACTGGGTTATTAAAACTACCAATAAAAATATTATATATATTAAGTTGTATTTACATGTACATTATACAAATCATATACACAACATGTGACCCATAGCAGGAACAAGATCCACTTGCCACAATTAACACTTTTCCTCAGCATTTCTTTAACCCTCAGTGTCTTGACACACTGTAAATCGCAGAGTATGATGGTAACATCAATTTAAAGCACATCTCTTACCTCTTGGCACACACATTCTGCCCAGAAAACAGATATAAGACAAGAGAAAGCCACTAGTACTAACTTCCTGGAGCTATCTTGGGAAGAAGAAGGAGCCAGCCAGCTACCCCCATATGCCCAACAAAACAAAATACTGTCATCTTGCACATTCTACATGCACCCACAATAATTTGTTTTTCTCATACACCTTATTACTTTTTACAACGAAAAAATACACTTTATGAACTACTTATTTAAATGTGTGTATGTGCGTGTATACTATAACCCATTATATTGAGAAAATCAGGCTTGATTTGCTTCTTCTTAAGTTCTAAGAGTGGCCTGCTCCTAGGACATTATTAAGCAGTAATAGTGATTAATTCAATATAATTAGGTATTCCAGAGTAACTGTTACTTAACTACATCAATACATGTTGGGTCCTATAGCCCCATAACAGTAAATTATGTGGGGAATTGTTAGAGCAAATGTACGCATGCTCACACTTAAGTCACACAAACTCTCTAACTTGTGTGTGCACATACTAATGCAGTGGAACCTCGGTTGTTGAACTTAATTCATTCCAGATGTCAGTTCGACAACCAAACCAATTTTTCCCATAAAGAATAATGTAAATAGAATTAATCCGTTCCAGACCAAAAATGACAATACGTACAGTGGTACCTCGAGTTACGAGCAGCTTCCAACTTGAACAATTATGTAAGTGTATTTTTGTAAGTGCATTTTTGGGGGTCTGAAACGGATTAATCTAATTTCCATTATTCCTTATGGGACCAAATTCGTTAGGTATCGGCACTCGAACAGCCTTCTGGAACGAATTAAGTTCATAACTCGAGGTACCACTGTATAATAATTTATTAATAACAATGTACTAACTACTACATAAAACATTGTATAAATTTATACAGTATGCAGGGAAACTGTAAAAATGAATACAGTGGTCCTTCGGTTTTCGTGCATCTCCAAACTCAAACATTTATGTAAGTGTATTTTCGTAAGTGCTTTTGCAAGTGTATTTTTGGGGGTCTGAAATAGACTAACCTACGTGACATTATTTCTTAAGGAAGTAAATTCATTCGGTAATGGCACTTGAGCAGCATTCTGGAACGAATTTTCGGCGAAAACCGAGGGACCACTGTACTAATATCTTGACATGTCACATAGATTATTATACTGTGTGTTTATATTCCTCAGCAAGTGGACAATTAAGTGCAGTGTTCAAGACCTGACCACATAATTTGTACAGTGGACCCCCGGTTTTTGTTATTTTTTTGTTCCAGAATGCTGTTCAAGTGCCATTACCAAACGAATTTATTCCCATAAGGAATAATGTAAAGTAGACTAGTCCTTTTAGACCCCCAAAAATACACTCACAAAAGCATTTAAAAAAATACACTTACAGAAGTACTTGTAACCAAGCCTAAGCCTGGCCACTACAACATCAGTCAGTCTGTTAACATTGCAAGTTGCTCCATAAACACTTTCTACATTCATATTATCATAGTGGGTTATAGATCTACTCAGGCTTCTAATTGCATTCCTATAACATTCATTTTCATTATTTACTTTTCTCCTAATATTATTCCTAATGCTAGACACAGATATACCAAAGTTATATTCTACATTCTTTCTCAGGGTACTCTGCTTTGCTAATGTATCAACTTTATCATGAAGGAGTAATCTAATGTGTGATGGGATCCATAGCAATTGTACATTAATTTCTTTTTCCCTGATTTTTGAGTATCTATACTTGGCTTCTCCAATGAGCATGCTGTTAGTCATTATATGAGTCAAGAGCCTTCAATGATGACATAGAATCAGTAATGATGATAGAGTCAAGCTCAGTGTCATAAGTTAGCTTTAACGCCATTGGGTTTGCAGACAATTCACTTTGCATTGTAGACGCCCAGTTGTTAATTCTTATGCCTAGTTCAATAAATTTATTATCGTTTCTAACTAGGGAGGTGGCAATAAGAGCAGATGCAGCCCTGCCAGAAGACTCCTGTTTAGATCTGTGTATATAACTTGTGATAACTTATTACTACCAGCTAAGAGAAAAATTTCTTCTTGAGTAGTTGCTTTAACAAGTGATTTAAGAAAGGGATCACTAGCAATGAGGTTCTTGGGAGGGGCTTGTACGTATGTGATATTAAATGAACACGTCTTCCATGGAAGGCTGAAATGCTCGTTGTCTACAGTGATACAGTTCATGCAGGTTATAAAACTTAACATAATTACATGTTTTCACAATCCATTTAGATCTGTGTGTATTTACTTTATACATTTAGTAAGATTCATAGTGACAGTGTCTGGTTCATTTTTTAGCATTCTAATACCGAGTACAGTGTTAATCTCAACATTCCTATCACTGATACTAGAAATACCAAGCTCCTTCCTCATATTAAGAACCTTTGTAGATTTCGGACAGCTAAGAATAATTCTGAGAGCTTCATTTTGTATTAACTCCATGGGTTGGAGAGAACTTTCTCTAGCTAATATCAACATGAGAGCAGCATAATCAATTAATGACCTAACATAGGCTATGTACATCATTCTTACAATTCTCACATTAGCACCATAGTTGGGGTTGTAGCCAGCAACAGTTTTGAGAGCATTTAGCCAATCTTTGCATTTCTTATTTAGTTGTGGTATGGTGGATTTGTTTAAGGGTACATCTATACCAAGATATCTAAGTTTTAACATAGCTAATGTTTTCACACTACAAATAGATGAGTGGGGGATGTCGTTTGCTTGTCAATATCTTTGTTTTAGAGGAAGATATTATGAGGCCAAATCGATTACAAATTGCTTGAACTTCATTAAGAACGGTACTCATCTTCTTATGCCTTGTTGTATGGATCATGATATCATCAGCATAGCTTATAGCCATATGTTTAGGTGAGGCAGCTAGAGCATTTAGAAGAGTATTAATCAGGACATTTATAATATAATATCTTTATTACTACAAGTACACAAGGTATACAGTCCTAGCTGACATCAATGACATACTACTACAGCCTCTCCTCACTTAACGATGGAGATAGGGGCCTAAGACCCTATCGGTAAACGATTTCGTCGCTAATCAAGGAATCACCCCTTACTGACACTTCAAAAGTGTCACCACCCAAAATTAAAACATTCAGCTTTATGTTTGCTGCGAAATTCCTTTCAATCTGTGTATTATTAACGGTAATACAACATGAAATAGGTCAATGACTTACTTCTGAGATATTCCAGGAAACGCCTGCATAGCTGATTACTTGGGATTTTTTTTTTTTTTAAAATTGCACTTTTTTCAGTCTTTGCATAGGGTAAGAGTGATCTTGCATAGTTACCCTTCAGGCACGTAACGTTTTCTCGGTCACTTTTTTTTTTCATCCTTCTCCGCCCTCCACCCTTCAATACCTCTCTATATAATGTCAGTGTGTCTACCGACACACTGCTGCTTCTCCCTCTGCTGTAGCTCTCCCCACTTTGTAATGATGCCAAATGCTGAATTAAATATGTATACATATTAGAAAAAAAAATAAAAATGAAACTCCAACTTGATAACTATTTTAATTTGCATAACTCTTATATATGTATTACAGAAAACAATAAAAAAGTAAAATACACATACAACGAGTTAAGCTTACAGAAAAATACATTAAATTCACCATCTAACATCATTACGAAGTGGGAAGAGCTAAATGAGAGAGGGAGAGGCGAGCAGTAGCATTCAGTGTCTGGTGAGCCATTATGGGTGTTGGATGTTAGCCGTGGCACTATTAAAATGTTGTGTAATTACGCTAATATTAGTAATAAAGGTTATGTATGTATTGCATTTATTCCAAATTTATATCAGAAACACGATAAATACCCTAGAACTGTAATAAAGATGCTGAAATGAATAATATATGCCATATTATGTGAGTGAGGTTGCGGTGGAGGCTGCCACTCTGGGATAAGATCATTAGATACAGTGTTTACTCAGGGAAAACATGCCTAGATCACTCATCATAAGAAAAAATGCAAAAATAGCATTTATTGTTATTATTATTATTATTTATAATAATTTACAATAATAATTTATAAAAGTAAGAATAAAAATAATAAATAATCGATCTGGAGTGCTTTAAATGTCATAAGTATTTCGTATAGGTTTGGTTACTGACATTTAAAGTACTCCAGAGCGATTATTATTATTACAGTAGAACGTCATTTAGCACGAGATTATGTTGCACGTTATGGGTATTGCACGATTTAAGTTTTGCGACACATTATCATCTTACACGACGTAAAGATGATATTACACGGTTCGGCAGGAGGGGAAAAAATTTTAGCGCGCGGTCGCCCGCGGTGGGTTAAACCATTGAGTCAGTGGGGGAGTCCTTGTGCCTATCCCCCGCCACCCTCACCCACCCACGCATCCCTCCCAGCGTTCAGTTTGGTTCGTACACGTGCATTTTGATAAATATACCAAGCAATCATGGCACCCAGTAAGCATACAAGTGTTCCAGCAAGTGACAAAAAAAAGTTTAAGCGTTCAAGTCTAGGAATTTCAAAGAAAATCGAGATATTAGATAAGCTTAAGAGTGGCTCACGTGTGAGGGATATAGTGAGGGCCTATGGCCTTAATGAAGCGTCAGTTTGTACGATTAGGAAGAATGAGGCAAATATACGAGCTTGTGTAATGAATAACCCAAAATGTGACCTCATGAAAAGAATGACACGTAGGTCCCAACAAGTAAATAAAACTGAAAACTTGTTGCTTGAGTGGATCGAACAGAAAACAAAGAAAGGTGCACCACTTAGTTTTTTCTTAATTAGGGAAAAAGCCTTACAGTTGTTTAAAGCAGTGTGTGATAACAAGTGTGTGTTTACCACAGGCTGGTTCAAGAACTAAGTTGCATAATAAGTTACATAATATTAAGTTTTCTGGTGAAAGTGCTTCAGCTGATCATACAGCAGCAAGTAATTTCCCTGCTGAATTTCAGGAACTTATTTCTGAGGGAGGCTATGAGCCACAGCAAGTTTTTAATGCTGACGAGATAGGTGTTTTCTGGAAGAAAATGCCAACACGAACTTTTATCAATCAGCAAGAGAAAAGTGCACCGGGCTTCAAGGCAGCGAAGGATCGCTTCACCTTGCTCCTTTGCTGTAATGCATCAGGTGATTTCAAGTGTAAGCCCATGGTTATTTACCGCTCTAAGACTCGTGCTTTGAGAGGTGTGGATAAAAACACCTTACCAGTAATTTGGAAGTCAAACCAGTCAGCATGGATGACAGAGGAAATATTTATTGACTGGTTTAAGCATCACTTTATTCCTGAAGTCAAGTTTTACCTGCACAGCAAGAACCTTGCATTCAAGGCTCTCTTCTTTCTTGATAATTTCCGTACTCATCCACAAGCTTTGCTGGATGTGACCCCACATATAAAAGTTGTATTTTTACCTCCAAATACAACATCTCTGATACAACCACTGGACCGGGGAGTTATTCAGACATTCAAGTGTAACTACACAAAAAAAAAATATAAAAAACTAGTTGCATCAATGGACTCTGACTCCAACCTGGCAGTACCAAGCTTCTGGAGTAAATTTAACATTGCAAATGCCATCAGCTATGCTAGAAGTGCATGGAATGAAGTGCCCCAATCAACATTAAATGCAGGCTGGGGAAAGTTATGGCCTTCTGTAGTTAATTCTTTCTCTGGTTTTCCCTTGCTTGAGAGTCAGGTTCAGGAAATTGTTCAGCTGGCAAGGAGATTACCAGGTGATGGTTTTGAAGATATGAATGAAGATGATGTGAATGAACTCTTAGAAGATGCTGATGAAGACAGGAGTCCAGAGGAAATGTTGGCAGAGTTCGATGCACAGATGCAAGGGAGGGAGATAACAGAAGAAGATGAAGAAGAACCTGAAGAAAAAGAGTTAACATTGCAGCAGTTACATGAGCAGTTCCATATTATTGGTAAAGTTGCAGACTTTTTCACTGAAGAGGACCCTGACAAAGCTAGAAGCAGGGCTTTGAAACGGGTCTAGACCAGCTGATGATGCCTTACCGTCAGCTGTATAATGTAATGCAGAATAAAAAGCCCAGAGATCCATTACAGAATTTATGCACACTGCAATACAACCATCGACTTCAGCACCAGAACCTCTACCATCCACTTCTACCGACAACCAACAAGCATCCACCTCAGCCCAGTAGGGCCACACCATCCATATCCACTCTTCACTACCATCCACAAACATCATTACCCACAATTTAAGGTAAAAAATACTATTATTTCTATTGCATTTGTAGTCTTAAGCAGTAATAGATCACGACAATGCACTACAATTACATATCCACCTCAGCTCAGTAGGGCCACACCATCCATATCCACTCTTCACTACCATCCACAAACATCATTACCCACAATTTAAGGTAAGAAATACTATAATTTCTATTGCATTTGTAGTCTTAAGCAGTAATATATCATGACAATGAACTAAAATTACATATTCGCCTTCAATTTTTGAAATATCTGTTGGTCTAAAAAAACTTGTTTGGCTTTTTGGGGACTCTCTGAAACGTAACCCTATTTTTCCCATAAGTTCTGTTAATTATTTAAGACGAAATTATCTAACACTACTATTTCAGGAACGTAACTATCGTGCTAAATGATGTTCTACTGTATTATTGTTATGTATTATTATTATTATTATTATTACTATTACCATCCATATACAGTGGTACCCCGGTTTACAATGGTCTCCAAACTCGCCCTTTTATGTAAGTTTATTTTTTTAAATGCTTTTGTAAGTGTATTTTTGGGGGTCTAAAAGGACTAGTCTATTTTACATTATTCCTTATGGGGATAAATTCGTTTGGTAATGGCACTTGAACAGCATTCTGGAACGAAAAAATATCGTTAACTGGGGTACCACTGTATTTTGTTCACTGAGTTTAATCATTTATTAAGCTGGCATGAGAGACACAGAATGTAATAATAATAATAATCGCTCTGGAGTGCTTTAGACGTCAGCTACCAAACCTATACAAAATACATATGACATTTACAGCGCCCCAGGGTGATTATTAATTATATTTTATTATTATTATTATTATCATCACCATTGACATACCTTGTTCACTGAGTATAATAATTTCTTAAGCTGCCACGAGAGACAGAAAATGTCAACAGACAGACAAACACAAAATGTCAACACACAGGCAAACACACCAGCTGATCCCTTGACTGTGTACGTCTTTTGTACTTCTTCCATTTTCTTCTTGTTTTTCCTTTTCCAAGTGCTACTGCACATCTATTGTGCACCCCATAGTACAAGATATAACTATCTTGTACTATGGGGTGCACAATAGACATGCAGCAGCACTTGGAAGAGGAAAATGGAAGAAGTACACAGTCAAGGGATCAGCTGGTGTGTTCGTCTGTGTGTTTACATTGTCTCTCTCGTGGCAGCTTAATTAAAAAATTATTAAACTCAGTGAACAAGGTATGTTGATAATAATAATAATAATAATAATAATAATAATTAATAAAGATAAAGATTTATTTCTTGTAATAGCAATCGCTCTGGAGTGCTTTAAATGTCAGCTATGAAACCTGTACAAGTGCTGCTGCACTTCTATCTTGTACTATGGGGTACACAATCAAGTTAAAATTTGTACAACTATGTAGTCTTGGAGACTTTAAAAGCTAGTGTACTGAGTGGCTGTAAGGAGATTGAGATGTGACCCAAGTTCTCATACAGCATAAAATATTTTATTTTTTTCACTCGTCGGAGAGCCCATCGTAACTCCGAGTTGTCTGTAAACGAGTACGTTGGTGAGGAGAGACTGTATATAGAAAGCCATTTGTTATACCTGGAGAGGGTTTCGGGGGTCAACGCCCCTGCGGCCCGGTCTGTGACCAGGCCTCATGGTGGATCAGGGCCTGCTTAACCAGGCTGTTACTGTTGGCCGCACTCAACCCGACATATGAACCACAGTCCAGCTTGTCAGGTACTGACTTTAGGTGCCTGTCCAGCGCCTTCTTGAAAACAGTTAGGGGTTTATTGGTAATCCCTCTTATGTATGCTGGGAGGCAGTTGAACAGTCTTGGGCCCCTCACACTTATTGTGTTGTCTCTTATCGTGCTAGTGGCACCCCTGCTTTTCACTGGGGAGGATGTTACATTGTCTGCCAAGTCTTTTGCTTTCATAGGGAGTGATTTTCATGTGCAAGTTTGGTACTAATCCCCCTAGGATTTTCCAAGTGTATATAATCATGTATCTCCCGCCTGCATTCTAGGGTTGAGGAACAGGTTGAGGAGCTTCAAGCGTTCCCAGTAATTGAGGTGTTTTATCGCAGATATGTGTGCCATGAAGGTTCTCTGTACATTTTCTAGGTCAGCAATTTCACCTGCCTTGAAAGGTGCTGTTACTGTTCAGCAATATTCCAGCCTAGATAGAACAAGCAACCTGAAGAGTGTCATCATGGGCTTGGCATCCCTAGTTTTGAAGATTCTCATTATCCATCCTGTCATTTTTTCTAGCAGATACGATTGATACAATGTTGTGGTCTTTGAAAATGAGATCCTTTAACATTATCACTCCCAGGTCTTTTACATTAGTTTTTCGTTCTATTGTGTGATTGGAATTAGTTTTATACTCCGATATAGTTTTAATTTCCTCACGTTTTCCATATCAGAGTAATTGAAATTTCTCATCATTGAAATTCATGTTGTTCTCGGCGGCCCATTTAAAGTTTTGGTTGATGTCCGCCTGGAGTCTTGCAGTGTCTTTAATGGAGGACACTGTCATGCAAATTCAGGTGTCATCTGCAAAGGAAGACAGTGCTGTGGCTTACATCCCTGTCTATGTCAGATATGAGGATGAGGAACAGGATGGGAGGGAGTACTGTGCCTTGTGGAACAGAGCTTTTCACTCTAGCCGCCTCAGACTTTACTCTGTTTACTACTACTCTTTGTGTTCTATTTGTTAGGAAATTATAGATCCATCTACCAACTTTTCCTGTTATTCCTTTATCACGCATTTTGTGCACTATTACACCATGGTCACATTTGTCAAAGGCTTTTGCAAAGTCTGTGTATACTACATCTGCATTTTGTTTGTCTTCTAGAGCATCCAGGACCTTGTCATAGTGGTTCAGTAGTTGGGACAGGCAGGAGCGACCTGCTCTAAACCCATGTTGCCCTGGGTTGTGTAACTGATGGATATCTAGATGGTAGCAATCTTGCTTCTTAGAACCCTTTCAAAGATTTTTATATGGGATGTTAGCACTATCGGTCTGTAGTTCTTTGCTATTGCTTTACTGCCCCCTTTGTGGAGTGGGGCTATGTCTGTTGATTTTAGCAGCTGTGGGACGACCCGTGTCCATGCTCCCTCTCCATAGAATGTTAAAAGCACATGGCAGGGGCTTCTTGCAGGTCTTGATGAACACAGAGTTCCACAAGTCTGGGCTTGGGGTAGAGTGCATGGGCATGTCATTTATCGTCTTTTTGAAGTCATTTGGCGTCAGGATAATATCAGATAGGTTTAAGTCTACCAAATTCTGTGTCCCTCTCATAAAAAATTCATTTAGGACTTCAACTCTCAGTCTGTAAACTGAGTCACATTGGGACTTGAGTAGATCACTTCTTTCCTTGCTGTCATCTGTGTAGGACCCATCTTGTCTAAGTAGGGGCCCAATACTGGATGTTGTTCTCGACTTTGCTTTGGTGTAAGAAAAGAAATATTTGGGTTTCTTTCAATTTCATTTATGGCTTTTAGTCCATCCCACATTTCTTGACTCCTGTAAGATTCCTTTAGCTTTAGTTTGATGTTTGCTACCAACGTTTTACAGATATATTTGCCTCTTTTAGCTGCTCTGTTATTCTTTGCCTTCAGCTGTATAGGAAGCACCTTTCTCTTTCTAGTTTACATCTTCTCTTCCTTTTTCTTAAAGGAATATGCCTTGAGTATACGGGCATT